>NIVC01003339.1:0-103401 GCA_002269645.1 Macrostomum lignano
TTGTAAAGATCTGGTCCGCCTTGTTGCTGTTGGCTGCTGCTGCTGCTGACCTCTAGGAGCATTGTCTGACTCAACTGTCATCTCAACATCGTCCATATCTATGACGGCTGAGTCGTGGTTCCAGGAGAAGCTTTCATAATTGCAGTATCGGCTCTGTTGATTTATTTGACTGCTGACTTTGTTGACTGTTTACCGATGGCAAACAATGACTGGAATTTTATAAAGTATGATAAAGTTTCAGTAATGCATTTTATAGCACATACAAACGAGCCAATACTGTACGCAGGCACACACTCATGCACCGCTCACACAGGGTGCCACCGGGGGGGGGGCATGTCCCCCCAGTAAAATTTATGGGGGGACATGCTAGTTATTTGTCCTACCCTACCTTTGTTGACCTGTTATGGAAATCAATAATTTTGCGTCAGGGCGATAAAACAGAGTGCCTGCGGCGCTAAAATGAGTGCCTGCGGCGCTAAAATGAGTGCCTGTGGCGCCAAAATGAGCGCTGACAACACCGATTCTCACAATAATGTACATGTAGGAATTTAGTCATGTACATGCAGAACTCTTGGCTTTGTCCCCCCCCCCACTATAAAATCCATAGCGGCGCCCCTGTCAGCGAACCTGCCTTTCTAATCGTTAGGCATGTTACGAGGGCATGTACACTCTCTGTCTTGGGGGGGGGTTGGCCCTTATGGGTGTGAATTGGAGATAACAGGGCATGTACACTCTCTGTCTTGGGGGGGGGGTTGGCCCTTATGGTGTGAATTGCAGATAACAGGGCATGTACACTCTCTGTCTTGGGGGGGGTTGGCCCTTATGGGTGTGAATTGCAGATAACAGGGCATGCACACTCTGTCTTCGGGGGGGGGGAGAGTTGGCCCTCATGGGTGTGAATTGCAGATAAAAACCCCCAATGGACAATTTCCGTGCGCCACAAGACTTAAATGAGTGTGACGGATGCATGGATCGAACAAAGGGTTGAGATGCGAGAGTCACGACGTTGCTTTGCCCCATTATCTATGCTACTTCTAAAACGGTAACCCATGCTTTACAATAGTAAGCATAAAAATATCTTGGTATATATTAGTAGAAGAATCAATAAATTTATTTTATTACGCAAATATTATAATAGAATTGCATAAATCAATCAATGAGTGAATTAATTACTCATTGAGCAAGAATAACATTATAGTAATTGTTTGTCAATAACAAACCGTACACACTACACACATTGGAGTACAATTTAGATAATGCTAATTTGTATTGGAAAGACAAATTCTATAACTAACAATTCTGTTTAAGGTTGGAACATAAATGATAAAATAACTATCAAATTGGGAATATTTAGTCAAGTAAGATTGCAAACATATTGGTATCATATATACAAGACAACCATTGAAGCACCTTCTCTCAACAAGAACAACAAACACCTTTCCCAGCATCATCCAGTTCTCATAGTCTGCTCCATCATAGCTAGCAATCGTCCAATTTCGTGTTTCAATAATCGCAATCTCTGCTCGCTAGCTTCAAACTCAATCTCTTTAGTCTGCTCTGTGCCGTCACCTTCAACACCGAGCTTAAATCGAACTTGAGCAGCGGTTTTCTGCCCAGACTTTGGCGGCATCATTAAACGCAAGCTCCAGGAGCACGAGGCCAAACGAGACAGTCTGAGCTCTCTAGCATTGGCGTACTCAGTCAGAGCAGCACCGGAGTCTGAGTACACTCTAACAATCTGTCCCGCATGCTCCTTCGGCAAGCCCAGCTGTTGCAGCTCCTCTCCCAGAGTCTCTGGACTCGCTGAGTACTTATTAGCCGAAGTAAACAGCTGAGTCAACGCCGAGATCAATGCCTGATTGTCGCGTTCGTTAAATTTCGCGTCCGACGTGTGCTTAGCAACCGTTGCTAGGAGGACGGCGTTGTTGTCAAGGCTACTACTATCGTTGCTAGCGGCAGAAGCGGCTAAAGACTTTACCAAAGCTGAGCAGACCAGACGCAACTTGACAACTGACAATTTTGACATGGCAAACACTTCAGCTAGCAGCCAGTCCGGACAGTCGAGGTCGCCGAAAATTTTGAACTTCATCGCTCTTCGAAAATAGCAACTCGGCAGGATTACATGAAAAATATATGAAGCGTTAATAACTTATATTTTAGCATACATGCTTCAAGTTTAGGCTAAAACAAAGATACAGATCTATACTTAAGTAATCATCAAAATGTAGCGTTTAGGAGAATTATAATACTATTAATTCCACACACAAAGCTATCTACAGTATCATTTTAAGTAATATAAATTCCACTATTAAGTATTTAGTAAACAACATAAAACAACGATTGTATGAAACAGTCAATCTTAGCAGTGCACATAAATGCATTTCATTGAAATCATTGTTATATATATTATTTTGAAACAAAACATTACATTTGCGGTTGCAGATACGTTAATAATAATTATTACTAGTCATATTAACACACTTCGACTTGATTGGGAAGATAAAACAGATACTAACTAAGAGTAATAACAAATTTATCAATAGTGTTTTTATTGTCGATTAAAATAAAATCATGATAACTAATTTAAATTTTAGCGTAGCTATTTAAACAGATTTTCAATAATAGCTCTTGAATAATTTAGGCGTCAATTTATTGGCACATATCGGCTGTCAGCCCCAGGCCTGCGTCTTGCAATAGTGCAGAGTGAGTTTCCCATCGGCGCCAAAACAGTCGTAGAGGCCGCCAAAATCGCGATCTGGCGCCGGCACGAATGCCTGATTGACGTAGAGAAACAGCGACTCGTCCGGCTGGCATTTCAGCGCCTTCTTGACGAACTCGCTGACCCAGCCGACTCGTTGGGAACGGGCGACGACCCATTTTTTCTTGGTTAGAATCGGCGCATTACCAGTTGGTCGAAGTAAAATCACGATTTTGTCTGTTGAAGCTTTGGCAGCTGGAGTTGCCGAGCCTTCATCTGATTTAGACTCAACTGCAGAGTCTTTGCTAGAGGCTTCATCCTGCTGTTGAGTCTGCTGCTCAGCCGCCTGCGACTGCGGCTCAGATTCCGCAGAGTCTTCCTGCTCGGACGACATGCAAACGATACAAAAAAGACAAAAAATGAGAGTTATGAAGAGAATCAAATAGGATCTGCCAGTATAAAATGGGTACTAAACATTATCCTACTGTTACCGATAGACCGATTGAAAGCTGGTCCTTGGGCACTTTGGTGAAAGTAGTCACAACACATTGGCCGGTGAGATGCCCTGTCCTACCATCATTTTTGCACCTCAGATAATAATAATTATAATAATTGATTACACCTGCCCAATTAGGCCAGATGTGCAACCGACAGCTCAGCCGCAGCTATTGCGTACGGCTGTTCAGTCCAAGGACTGCGGGGTCGCCACACACACCCTCAATTACCCCAGCTAATGCTGGCACCCATTTTTACAACTGGGTGAACTGAAGCAATGCAGAGTTAAGTGTCTTACTCAAAGACACAAATTGTTGCGAGTGGGATCGGGAATCGAACCTCCGACCTTCAAGTCGTGAGTCCGCGCTCTGACCAACTAGGCTGCACAACCCAGCAACTTGTTTGTACCTCAGAGAAGTTGCTGGGCAATTGACAGTTGATATGAACAGACAGCAGTCATAACAATGAGCGACGCACTATAATAATCTACAGACAACGCTATAAAATTTGTTAAATTACCTTAGAATTGTCAAAACAAACTAAATTTAGTCACTAAATACTACGCTAAGCCTAAAAACAATCTAAAAATTAGACAAATAAACAAGCCGAACAATCACATTTTGTTGATAAAAAAACACCCAAGCAACGAACGAGCAGACACGTTTATTATAGTTTCTGCTTTCAATGATCACAGACCGTCGACGAAACATTCAAGCCAATGTTGAATGCTACATTCGGCTGGTGAAATAAACTTAGCCAAATATACTTGGGCGACAGATGCACTACTAGGCTAAGCGAATAAGTAGAAAAGGAACAAAAAACGAGAGAAAAAACTTCACATTTTCGAACTTTTTTCACACATGAACTTTTCCCAAATTGTTAACTGGAAAAAATCTTATAAAGATTTTGTTTTTTTTTCGGGCTGCAGAAGCGAGACACGACATAATGATACGAGCCTAAGCTTTGGTTATGCTGTAACGTGTGACACCAAAAGCACTGTAAACTATACTAATATAACACTAAGATGCATGAAATACATACATATTTTTGATAATTTAAATATACGAAAAAATGTACAACAATAAAAGCATTAAATGTAGTGGATTACGTAATTATAAAAAAACAGTAAATATTACCAGTAGAATGAAGCTGTTGTTCGTTGTTAGACACAATTAAATATGTAGAAGCCTAAAAATTGCAGAAATATTATTATACGTCAATGGTGAGTTGCATAAGGATCAGTAACCATCTAGACAAAAGCTGCTCAAAAACTGATTTACAATGAAAATGAAAATGAATATAAATGATAACACAAATGAGGAAAAGAGAAAACAGATAAAAAATTATTGTGGAATTTTATTTAATGTTTGTGACGCTGTTGTTACGATCAAAAGTGATTCACGAATAAAAACAAATACATATATAAATATTAACAAAAATAAAGCAAGCTTGTAATTTTAATTTGTTTTAGATACTACGCCCGAATCGACTATTTAATGTTTGATTATTAAATTGATATCTAATATTGATAAATAACTATAAAACTAAAATATTCGAGATTCGAGCACTGTATCATTAAATAAATAATACAATTATAACAAAACAAGCATAACGCTGTCAAAATAAACTAAATCAGCTGTTTAACATATTTTTATTTTCATGTAGTTAAAGCGATTTGGTTGTAAGATAGTTAACAATAAACGCATATATATATATATGTGATATACATACACGTACAATATTCGTATGCCGTAGTGAAAAAAGAATATACAAAACTTTACCAATTCAAAGCAAATGATTATACAGTGCTTAAATATTGCCAGAAGAGAATAACGTTCAGGAAAAAGCATATGAAAAGGTTTACCATAAAATATTTAACTGAGTCTTTGCAACAAACACTACGCTGAAAAAAGACTAAAAATAAAACAAAGCTGTCTGATGTTTTCTGAACTACCAGATGCACAAATGAATATCTAGCTGCTTTAATACAACTTTTTTCTACATACAAAAAACAGTAATTTAAAAAAAATCACATTTGTTGCTTCGTTGTATGCGGCTAATGTTGCAAATTTGTCATAAATTATCATAAATATATGTCAAAAATTCAATTTATATACCACATGATTACAAGTGAAGACAAGCCTGCATGCAAAGTGTAACGTAAAGCATTAGGTGATTTCGAATAAACAAAAACAGGTATTAAATGTCGATGGTATTTTTTTCTCATTAAAAATTGTAAAGCTGATTGAAACAAAAATTAATTTAATAACAAGCGTTGCTTTCGTATAATCAAAAAAATTGCAGTGAAAACAATTGAAGAGATTATAGTTTATTACACTCGTATTGAAGCTTATATATCAATATTATTTATTGTGATGAAAACAAATAAAATTGTAGTTTCCTCATTAGTTTAATTAAACAATTGTTGCACTTTAAATTTTGCATATTTGTGCCGCACAATCACTGCTCATCATTGTGCCCTTGATCTTTGATTTCCCAGCTCAAATAGTGCCAGCCGTAGATCGAATCATGGGTTTGATATCCGGCAGGCTCGAATCGTCCCACTCCAGCTGCGGCTTCAGCACAACCGGCTGCTGCACCTGCTGCTGACCATAGCGCACCGCCTCGGCTCCGGTGACCATCTGAACCACCACAGACTCATCGTCCAGCTCATCCTCAGAGCTGGCAATCTGAGCCGAGCGCTGCATTAGCAAGCCCGAAGCGGTCATCCCGTCAATATCGTCTTCCATCTCGTCCGAGCAGCTGGAGCCATTGTCCAAATTCAGTTCGTCTTCAACGTAATCATCTTCTTGATTGTCTTCGCTGCCAGAGTCTGACATGTTCTCCTGATTGTGCCGGTTATTGGTTAATTGATTAGAGAATACATATGGTCGGTTATTGTCAGGCCAGCGCGGAATGTTTTTTTAGCACCACAGGGGAGATTTTAGCGCCACAAGAATACATAGTTCGCGCCACAAGGAAGATTCAGTAGCGACACAACAGAGGTCTTGGCGCCATAATGGAGGCCTTGGCGCCATAGTGGAGGGGAGGTCTTGGCGCCATAGGGAGGTCTTGGCGCCATAGGGAGGGGAGGTCTTGGCGCCATAGGGGAGGGCAAGTCTTGGCGCGGTAGTGGAGGGGAGGTCTTGGCGCCATAGGGAGGGGAGGTCTTGGCGCCATAGGGAGGGGAGGTCTTGGCGCCATAATGGAGGCCTTGGCGCCATAGTGGAGGGGAGGTCTTGGCGCCATAGGGAGGTCTTGGCGCCATAGGGAGGGGAGGTCTTGGCGCCATAGGGGAGGGGAGGTCTTGGCGCCATAGGGAGGGGAGGTCTTGGCGCCATAGGGAGGGGAGGTCTTGGCGCCATAGGGGAGGGGAGGTCTTGGCGCCATAGGGGAGGGGAGGTCTTGGCGCCATAGGGGAGGGGAGGTCTTGGCGCCATAGGGAGGGAAGGTCTTGGCGCCATAGGGAGGGGAGGTCTTGGCGCCATAGGGAGGGGAGGTCTTGGCGCCATAGGGGAGGGGAGGTCTTGGCGCCATAGGGAGGGAAGGTCTTGGTGCCATAGGGGAGGGGAGGTCTTGGCGCCATAGGGGAGGGGAGGTCTTGGCGCCATAGGGAGGGGAGGTCTTGGCGCCATAGGGGAGGGGAGGTCTTGGCGCCATAGGGGAGGGGAGGTCTTGGCGCCATAGGGAAGGGGAGGTCTTGGCGCCATAGGGGAGGGGAGGTCTTGGCGCCATAGGGGAGGGGAGGTCTTGGCGCCATAGGGAGGGAAGGTCTTGGCGCCATAGGGAGGGGAGGTCTTGGCGCCATAGGGGAGGGGAGGTCTTGGCGCCATAGGGGAGGGGAGGTCTTGGCGCCATAGGGGAGGGGAGGTCTTGGCGCCATAGGGGAGGGGAGGTCTTGGCGTCATATCGATATGGAAGGTCTTGGCGCCATACGGAATGTCAAGCAGTGACCTTAAAATTCGTGAGCGGCTGCCCCCTCTGCGACACCCCTCCCTGTTCCGCGGTGCCTGGTTGCAAACAGTGTTAGTAGTATGGGACAACAGAACTCCGCCGCAGGAATTTCCGTGGAAAAGCCATGGGCCCTAGTGAGTGAACATACGGCCCTATGTAAATCCATTGAGCGACTCTGCCGCAGTGCAGGCCATGGAAATTCCGTGAGACCTCCTAGTGAGAGTACATTGGTGAAAGTATTTGCGAATGGGGTGGGGCTCCGCGGGAATTCCGTTAACCGCAATGAATGAGTATTGGCAAATGCGTGTTCTGCTACGACGGACACAGGCGGTTCGGTTCATAAAACCAGGCAATGCTTTGCTTCTGAATGACATTTAATATTCCATCGGGTATCGTAAAAGGAGGAGGGGCGTGTCTTTATTTCAATGATTACAATAAAATCAATGTGAAATTCATGTCTAAAATTTGAGCTACCAATTGTTGAAAAATCACTTGATTTTGGAATTTAAGGATTTTGGAATTTTGGAATTAATTGAAACTTTTGCCTATTAATTAGGCAAAAGTTTCAATAACAAGATGCTGCTTTAATAAGATTATAATAGCCAAGCATCTCCCTCTTTCTTGGGGTGGTGGGTGTGTTGCTAAATGGAATTGGACGCTCAATAGTTATCAGTTTTATTGCTCCCCAGTCTGGTCGGGAGTTCCAGTTGGCGGCAAGTGCAAAGGAACTTTTGTACATGTATGCTTTCAATAGAGGCTCTGTACCTGGGTTTTCTAATAAAATTATTTTTAAAAACCTGGTTTCTGAGACGGCTGGGTTACTGACTGTAAACATAGCTAAGCTGTAAACATAGCGGCTATGTTTTTATTAACACAGATTCGAATAAGCGAGGTATATAAGACACCGTATACTTGAATACGGGACATAAGTTTCTACTTCTAATTTGAGTTTAGAATTTCAATTTGATTTTTCTATTCAAACATTTAAAAATTTGGAATGAATAAATCGCGCTGCCCTTCATATGTGTACGAGGTGTGCATTTCCTGCAACTCATGTGAGCTCGGTGGCTTAAAACGTCACAAAATGAAAAGCAGCTGCAATGTCAGTCGCTGGATGCTTTGCCACGAGTGCCAGACGCGTGAGCTCTTTAATGTGCGCCAGCAAGTTCGAGCTCACAAAAACCACATTATTATTAACTGGAGCTTACCTGGAGATTTAAAACGAGCCCGCTTTGCTGCCTTGGAGGCTGCCCAGCGTCAAGAGCAGCTCAACATTATCGAGCGCAGTCGAGCACCGGTCAGCGCACTCAGCCAGACAATTCAGGGCGTCTTTCAGCAGCCTGATGAAGATTTTCAGCACGCTACCGATGCAAACTTTGATCTGCTTGCTGCTGCACTTGCCGCTGTAGAGCAGCAATCAGATTTTTTTGGTTCAACCGCTGCGCCAGCTGCTGATGCCGGCCTCCCAGCTGACGGTGCCGGCCTTCCAACTACTGATGGCGGCCTCCCAGCTGACGGTGCCGGCCTTCCAACTACTGATGCCGGCCTCCCAGCTGACGGTGCCGGCCTTCCAACTACTGATGCCGGCCTCCCCGCTGACGGTGCCGGCCTTCCAACTACTGATGCCGGCCTCCCAGCTGACAGTGCCGGCCTTCCAACTGCTGATGCCGGCCTCCCAGCTGACGATTCCACTGGTTTTGCAGCTCCTTCGGAGTTGGATACTGCCTTCTTCGAGGATGTCGATTTGGAGCCTGTTGAGCTGGCAAATAAAGAAGCTGAGCAGCAACAGACGCCACCCCACAGGCCTGCTCCAGTCGCAGGAAAAAATATGGAGCAAGCCAGAATGATGGCAGAAGCAAGCCTATCCGATCTCCTGCGAGAATTCGAACCTCCTACTCCACCGGCTGCACCAGAAATCCAAACCGGTGACATCCCAGTCGTAGAAGCCATGCCACCGATGCCACCGTCAGTCTGCATTCAGCTGGTACTACCGAGCAGAGTCGAGGGCGAGTATTTTATTGACCTTGGGGAGGAACTCGCATTCGCTTAAGTAGCTCTTAAAGTGTCCCAGTTCAAAGTATTTAAAAGTAGGGGAAACGAGATTTGTAGATTTTTAGGGGAAAACCAATGCATTCTACCCTGCATAAATATTAACTAATTACGTTGCACCTCATCGTGCTCATACAGGTTTCTCATAAACAAAGTGAAAAAGAAAATAATTTAGGCTTACTGTTCAAACTTATTCTTATAATAAAGCTTTAATAAGCAGCTTTAATTAGTAGGGTGACTAACGAGCATGATTTTTTGCATTGCGAAATGCTTTACCAGAAATATAATGGATTGATGGTTGCTTTTAATGAAAGCTTTTGCACTTTCTTGGACTTTGTTGAATTCATTACTTGTTTTTTTTTCAATCATGTGAATATCTTCGAAGAAGTTATAGGTTCACTCGCTTATAGAATTACCGTTAGGTTCACAGCATCTACTCAACTCTATGAGTATAATATGGGATTGATGATCTATGATACCCAATGTTTAGAATGACATGAATTTGGTTTGTCAAGCATGACTTTGGTTAGATTCAATTTCTGCTCCATAGAGCTCTGAATGCTGGAAATTTATCACTCCACTACATCTCTGACAGAATCGCTCTTGGGTTAAATTTATCAAACAACACTTTTACACTGGAATTTCAGCAGCATTGAGTTCTTCACTAAATGTCGCTCTATTTCTAATATTAATTCTCTGCAATGGCCACCCCATCGAGTCGAGAGGACGAGCCGGTGGACCCAGCTGTCAGCCACGAATTTGGACCGAGTGGTAAGTTTTTTCATTCCATTGCTGGTTTTATGAACTCATGCATTTCTGTTTGTTGCATTCCTGTCTCTTAGCAACGGAATTATTTATATTTTTCTCGCCTACACAACAATTCCCAAATGGTTCCCAACAGGATTAAGCCGGAGAACTCACAATAATGAGACATTTTTATTCCTCATTAGATGAATTGACAAAAATGCGAAAGCAGAACTCCATCTATTTCTTCAATAATAACTCTTCAAATTCTTTTTTTACACTTATACGTAGCTCGTATTGATTAATAAAAAAATATTAAATCTAGATATAAGGTAGTAGGATAAATAGTATACTCGTAAGTGTAAAAAAGGGCAATAAAATATTCGACTTCCATAACTCCCAGAGACATTTCTCATCATTTCCACTTTCCATAAATATTTTTAATACTATCTTCCCTTCTTCAATTGTAGGACCTTCATTCACCCTGGCGTTAAAAACCAGCGCTCACGAAGATGTTCTTCAAGTTCATCGATTTACACCTGGAGCTGCCACTGAAACATTCGAGTTTCTCGATTTCTGCAAAATCGCAGTGCAGCAGTGTCTTGAAATTCGCTTCGACTCTTCGGATAATTGCTCTGTTAAAGCTCAGATCAAACTGAATTTGCGCATGGTCAGAGTGCAGGCGTCAGAAGCTGTCAAGGGGAGGATAAATGGATGAGCACACAACTCGGATTGGTGGTAGATATACAGGAGTTTGATGATTGGTGGAGACAGCAGTTTACAGAGCTGGAGCGCAAAGTCGATGTCTACAACACCAACGGTAGTGGCTGGATAATTGAAAAAATCAATTTTTTTGAACTTTACTCAGCTCTCGTCGAACGAGTTTCCTACTACACGGGGCATGCTGCGGAATTTATTCTACCGACTCCACTTCTTCGGAAGAAGGCGGTTATTTGTCCTCCAAGCAATGGTGTAAATTGCTTTCTTTACGCATGCCTTGCTTTTCTGCACAAGGAAGACAACAAAATAAAGAAATCAGCGCAACGCGAGTCTTCCTACACTGACTGGCTGGATGAACTTAACATGAGTGGAATTGACTTGCCAATCAATGTCACCGACCTTTCCACTGCTGAGAGACTGAACCCGAGACAAAGTACAGGTAAAATTAGAAAAAAATAAAACTCTCACATGCCATCACCGCAAACACCACCACCACCACTAACGAAGCATTGGTTTCATTATCATCATCGCGCAATTGTAAGTAAATATTGTGAAGCAAAAAATTGTTGCTAGCCTCAGCAGATGATCAAAGTTTTTATTGCATTTGGAAAAAATCCTATTTAGATTAGCGGTTAACCTTTATTCAATGTCAAAGAAAGAAACTTTGAAATCGCAAAGAAATTATTGTTTTTGTTTAGCAAGCTTGTTGTACTCATTATTCAATTTCAAAGTAGTCGGCGCCGTTTTGATGATTTCTGCTGCTGTTGCTGCTGCTGTTGTTGTTGTTGTTGTTGTTGTTGCTGCTGTTGCTGTTGTTGTTGTTGTTGTTGTTGTTTTTTTTTTTATTAGAAGCAGGGGGGCTGTGTGCACCCTGGCGCACTTTAGGCGACATAGGCACACAACCGGCGAGAGGCATTACTGCCCATTCCGCCGACTCCCCTGAGCAGGCATACAAGCGCGCGGATACGTTACGCAGACACACACTCACACAGGAGTGTACAGCGGCCCTAACTTTATCAATTGTTAGGCATGTACATTTCACTGCGCCTTGGGGGGTTGGCTCTCAAGGCCGTTAATTGCACAGGCGAGCCAAGCCGAAATTCCAATTCAGCCCCAAATTAATGTGGCTGCACTTGGAATCGAGCCTGGGTCGCGGCACACCAGAGCAGCTGCGCTACCGCTGGACTACGGCCCCCCTGTGTTGTTGTTGTTGTTGTTGTCGCTGCTGCTGCTGCTGCTGCTGCTGCTGCTGCTGTAGCAGCCGAATGTGACCAAATGGGAGACTATAGTTAGGGCTCAGCCAAGCGCGCTTGTCTTCCCAAATGCTTAAGGCACACTTCCGCTGCTGCAAAGTGTACAGTCGGTGATGGATGCTGGCAATACGATGAACAACGACAGAATGGCTGCAGAGCTCATTGAACACCCTTAGGTAGTCACTGTGAGCCAGCTCTTTCTTAACAATGCATCCTTGAACTCCTTTGGCCTTCTTCTTTTCCGCGGCTTGGCTACTCGCCTTGAATGAGTAAAGCTTCGGCCTTAGGAGCAGCCACTCCTCAAAGCGAGCACCGGCTGCTTCATCCTTAATGCAGCCAAGTCGCGCTTTTAAATCATTCGAGAATAGCGCGTGCTCTTGAGGATAGTTTGAAGTGTCGAGCAGCTGCTTCGACTTCAACAGCGGTAGAACTTTAGACTGAACGCTCATGTTGCTGATTGAGAGAAAGAAAGAATCGGTATCACCACAGCATAGCTTGATGACACCTCCATCGTTCTCTATCCAGGGCTTCAGTTTGTCGTAAAACAGCTCGTACATAATCATTTTCGAAAAGTCTAGGACGCATTGCCCGATAAAAATAGGCCGATCGAGCTTTAATTTTGTCTTTTGCAGTTCCAAAACGCTTAGTGAATCAGTAATTATGATAAAATTGGTAATTGTCGGCTTGGCAAGCAGTACCTTTACCTTTTCCACGTTGGTGCAGACTCGAATATCACGCCGCTTTCGCACATTCTCCATAGTTTTGCCGAATAGCGCGTTATTCTTTAACTTGTAGAAATCCTTTTCGAAGTTGGTTTTCGCTGCAGCCCGCTTCTGGCTATTTTTCTCGACGTAGGCAGCAAAGAGAGGTTCTTGGTGAAACTCAATCATGCGATTGATGCGTCTAACCCGCATTCCATGGTTCAGGTAGAACGCCAAAATAGAGGAATGAACCACATAGGAAGGCTTATCGTGACAAGTGAGCATCAGCTTCTCTGTCGGATGATAGGTGGAGTTCTCCGTACCGACCTTTTCCCACAGCTGCTGCATGTATTCAGGAAATTCCCTGAAATTCGGGGCAGCCTTTTCCGGTGCAAATGGTAGGTCTTCGGTGGTTTCGTGAATCTCTGGGGATACTCAAGGTCAACATCAAAGAGGTAGGCGAGTGGATCGGTTAGCTTGAGTCCTCGAATGCGATCTTCAGTCCACAAAAGCAGCTCATCATCGTCCAGCCAACGGAATCCTCCGACTGGTAAGTTCATAGTGAGCGCCTGTCCATACAGGTTGTTTGCATCCACAGCAAGAAGCTCGGTGAGGCCAGCATGAATAGTAGGAGTGCCACCATCAACATCCTCATTGCTGTCAACACCAGTGCTGGCGCCCGCTGCTGAGGTAGCCTGCACTTTGTGGATGTTAACAAACGACATGCCGCCGCGAATGCCGCGCTCAAACAGCGAATACATCTGCGCATCTGTTAGCAGTTCAATCCCTGACTTGATGGATTTCAATGCCGAAGCGAATGATAGACCTGGTGTCGAAATAAAATGGACTGGATCAAGGCCATCCTCTTGCATGCTGATCTTGCGAAAATTTTCAAAAATATCAGCCAACTGCCTGATGTCGAGCTCGAGGTAGCACAGCATGTACTCTTTTAGATTTGAAACCTGAAATTCTCGCCAGGCGCGTTGAGCATGCTCATAGTCAGAGTTGGTGCAGTGGCTCTTAGTCAGAGCATTGTAGAAGCTCTCTTGGCTGGGAAGCACGGCATCCTTCAGCACGTCTGAATTTTTAAGATAGTCATACGGGAAAACTCCCTTGCTGAAAAGCACTTCGGATGATAGCAGTGGGAATCTGCTGCTGCGTAGGCGACTAGTGATACGACATTCAGCCTCTGGTAAATTTTTGATGAGCTGTGAGAGGCTGGCATTAAGAAATTGATTCGAATCAATGAACTGAATAGTAAAATTTAAAGGCTTGATCTTGCCCTCACTCTCATACTCGCCGATTTTAAATTCGATTTTCATCGACAGAAACTGCTCTGGATTCAGAGGGATGACGGAGATTTTCCAACCCTCCATCAGACCCAAAGCGGATGACATCATGAGATGGAGATCGTACCCCTTGAAATTGTGGAACACGACGGGAAGGAAAGACCTCTTTAGTCTGGCCTTCATATTACAATCAGCACACGCAGCTCCCCGAAATTCTCCGCTGAGGTGGTCGTGATCCCAATGTTTATTGGACCCTTCCGTGAATTCGCTTCCACAATAGCAGCAAGCTGTGGCTTCTCTGAACTGTCGCCCTGCCATCTCTGTTCTTATCGCTGCTTGTCGACTGAACTCCGTGTTCCAGCCGTAAACTTCACGAGCGAGCTTCTCCAGCGATTGCAGGAAATCGGAAATGCACTTATTAGGATCGTCGCTGACAAAAGTGCTCACTTTATCATCCGCTCCTCTGGGCGCTAGACCAGTCATCCCTTCTCTGTGCAGCACGATGTAGCCAGCAGCAACAGCAATGTGCTCAGTTAACTTCTTCGTTGCTATACCAGCAATCGAATCTTCTTGGCATGGAGCATTCAATGCTTCGAAGTCGGCGTAAACAACAAATGGCGGACTAATTGTTTTTTCCCATGATGAGAATCGGAGAATATTATTCCTTTCATCCGGCAACTCTTCCTTGACGTTGATCACTCCAGGTTGACAAGGAGCTCGGCTGTGTTCTTCAAAGGCTGCATCACTATGAAAGGGCAGCAAGCAGCGCTCACACCACTTCCGCCGATGCAGAGCTGCCTTGCTATTAAGAAGCCTGTTGATGCTTGAAACAGCACACCAATGACCCGAGGCCTCGTCTTCTGATGGTGGAATAAATAAGAGTAGAACAACTTCTCGATCTTTCATTGTAGCTGCAGTAGGCAAGCGGAGGACTTGAGCGCTCTCTTTCTCCCAGATGAAAACCGTGAAGCAAAGTCTCGGGTTCAGTCTCTCAACAATGGAAAGGTCAGTGGGTCATTGCATCATTCTGGCTTGCTCCATACTTTTTCCTGCGACTGGAACAGGCCTGTAGGGTGGCATCTGTTGCCGCCCAGCTTCTCCACTTGCCAGCTCAACAGGCTCCAAATCGACATCCTCGAAGAAGGCAGCATCCAACTCCGAAGGAGCCGCAAAACCAGTGGAACCGTCAGCTGGGAGGCCGGCATCAGCAGTTGGAAGGCCGGCACCGTCAGCTGGGAGGCCAGCATCAGTAGTTGGAAGGCCGGCACCGTCAGCTGGGAGGCCGGCATCAGCAGTTGGAAGGCCGGCACCGTCAGCTGGGAGGCCAGCATCAGTAGTTGGAAGGCCGGCACCGACAGCTGGGAGGCCAGCATCAGTAGTTGGAAGGCCGGCACCGTCAGCTGGGAGGCCGGCATCAGTAGTTGGAAGGCCGGCACCGTCAGCTGGGAGGCCGGCATCAGTAGTTGGAAGGCCGGCACCGTCAGCTGGGAGGCCGGCATCAGTAGTTGGAAGGCCGGCACCGTCAGCTGGGAGGCCGGCATCAGTAGTTGGAAGGCCGGCACCGTCAGCTGGGAGGCCGGCATCAGTAGTTGGAAGGCCGGCACCGTCAGCTGGGAGGCCGGCATCAGCAGCTGGCGCAGCGGTTGAACCAAAAAAATCTGATTGCTGCTCCACAGCGGCAAGTGCAGCGGCAAGCAGATCAAAGTTTGCATCGGTAGCGTGCTGAAAATCTTCATCAGGCTGCTGAAAGACGCCCTGAATTGTCTGGCTGAGTGCGCTGACCGGTGCTCGACTGCGCTCGATAATGTTGAGCTGCTCTTGACGCTGGGCAGCCTCCAAGGCAGCAAAGCGGGCTCGTTTTAAATCTCCAGGTGAGCTCCAGTTAATAATAATGTGGTTTTTGTGAGCTCGAACTTGCTGGCGCACATTAAAGAGCTCACGCGTCTGGCACTCGTGGCAAAGCATCCAGCGACTGACATTGCAGCTGCTTTTCATTTTGTGACGTTTTAAGCCACCGAGCTCACATGAGTTGCATGAAATGCATACCTCGTACACATATGAAGGGCAGCGCGATTTATTCATTCCAAATTTTTTAATGTTTGAATAGAAAAATCAAATTGAAGTTAAATTCAAATTAGAAGTAGAAACTTATGTCCCGTATTCAAGTATACGGTGTCTTATATACCTCGCTTATTCGAATCTGTGTTAATAAAAACATAGCCGCTATGTTTACAGCTTAGCTATGTTTACAGCTTAGCTATGTTTACAGTCAGTAACCCAGCCGTCTCAGAAACCGGTTTTTTAAAATAATTTTATTAGAAAACCCAGATACAGAGCCTCTATTGAAAGCATACATGTACAAAAGTTCCTTTGCACTTGCCGCCAACTGGAACTCCCGACCAGACTGGGGAGCAATAAAACTGATAATTATTGAGCGTCCAATTCCATTTAGCAACACACCCACCACCCCAAGAAAGGGGGAGATGCTTGGCTATTATAATCTTATTAAAGCAGCATCTTGTTATTGAAACTTTTGCCTAATTAATAGGCAAAAGTTTCAATTAATTCCAAAATTCCAAAATCCTTAAATTCCAAAATCAAGTGATTTTTCAACAGTTGGTAGCTCAAATTTTAGACATGAATTGCAAATTGATTTTATTGTAATCATTGAAATAAAGACACGCCCCTCCTCCTTTTACGATACCCGATGGAATATTAAATGTCATTCAGAAGCAAAGCATTGCCTGGTTTTATTAACCGAACCGCCTGTGTCCGTCGTAGCAGAACACGCATTTGCCAATACTCATTCATTGCGGTTAACGGAATTCCCGCGGAGCCCCACCCCAATCGCAAATACTTGCACCAATGTACTCTCACTAGGAGGTCTCACGGAATTTCCATGGCCTGCCCTGCGGCAGAGTCGCTCAATGGATTTACATAGGCCCGTATGTTCACTCACTAGGGCCCATGGCTTTTCCACGGAAATTCCTGCGGCAGAGTTCTGTTATCCCATACTACTAGTGTTAAAGAATTTTAATAAGAGCTAATTCTGATTATCATTCACACGAAATTCACACGAAATTTTTTGTGAACTAATTTTTTTGTTATAAGCAATTTAAGTTTTTTGTCATTATTACAGTTACAAGTATTATTGGTGAGTTTGTTAGACGAAAAATCGAGCTTTATAGTAAATTTTTTCAATTGATTTTTAAACACTGTCTTTGTCCGTTAGCATTTCAGCTTCAGATGCTGAATCTGCCTCATTTGAGACGATGCTAGCTGTGTCTTCCTGTGTAAAGATATTAGAAAAATATTGAAATAAATGCTTAGTAATCAAGAATTTCATGTATAATCTGAAAAGCATCCTTTCTTTGTTGAAGTGTCTGTCTGAAGTGTCCTAGTGTCTGAATTAGGTGTCTCGATTGAATGCCATAATTGCCTGTGTTGAGTGTCTTGTTGTCTGTCCTAATTGTCTCAGTGTGATTCAACATATCTCAAGGTCTGTCTCGTAATGTCACTGTCTGTCCGAAGTGTCAGTGTCTGAAGTGTCTGAAGTGTCTGAAGTGCCTGAAGTATCTGAAGTGCCTGAAGTGCCTGAAGTATCTGAAGTATCTGAAGTATCTGAAGTATCTGAAGTATCTGAAGTGTCTGAAGTGCCTGAAGTGCCTGAAGTATCTGAAGTGTCTGAAGTATCTAAAGTATCTGAAGTGCCTGAAGTATCTGAAGTATCTGAAGTATCTGAAGTGCCTGAAGTGCCTGAAGTATCTGAAGTATCTGAAGTATCTGAAGTATCTGAAGTATCTGAAGTGCCTGAAGTATCTGAAGTATCTGAAGTATCTGAAGTATCTAAAGTGTCTGAAGTTTCTGAAGTGTCTGAAGTGCCTGAAGTATCTGAAGTGTCTGAAGTATCTGAATTATCTGAAGTATCTGAAGTATCTGGAGTATCTGAAGTGTCTGAAGTGCCTGAAGTGCCTGAAGTATCTGAAGTGTCTGAAGTATCTGAAGTATCTGAAGTGCCTGAAGTATCTGAAGTATCTGAAGTATCTGAAGTGCCTGAAGTGCCTGAAGTATCTGAAGTATCTGAAGTATCTGAAGTATCTGAAGTATCTGAAGTGCCTGAAGTATCTGAAGTATCTGAAGTATCTGAAGTATCTGAAGTGTCTGAAGTGTCTGAAGTTTCTGAAGTGTCTGAAGTGCCTGAAGTATCTGAAGTGTCTGAAGTATCTGAATTATCTGAAGTATCTGAAGTATCTGGAGTATCTGAAGTGTCTGAAGTGTCTGAAGTATCTGAAGTGTCTGAAGTGTCTGAAGTGTCTGAAGTATCTGAAGTATCTGAAGTATTTGAAGTGCCTGAAGTATCTGAAGTATCTGAAGTATCTGAAGTGTCTGAAGTATCTGAAGTATTTGAAGTGTCTGAACTATCTGAAGTATCTGAAGTATCTGAAGTATCTGAAGTGTTTGAAGTGTCTGAAGTGTCTGAAGTGTCTGAAGTGTCTGAAGTATCTGAAGTGTCTGAAGTGTCTGAACTATCTGAAGTATCTGAAGTGTCTGAAGTATCTGAAGTGTCTGAAGTATCTGAAGTGTCTGAAGTGTCTGAAGTATCTGAAGTATCTGAACTATCTGAAGTGTCTGAACTATCTGAAGTATCTGAGGTATCTGAAATGTCTGAAGTGTCTGAAGTATCTGAAGTGTCTGAAGTATCTGAAGTGTCTGAAGTATCTGAAGTGTCTGAAGTATCTGAAGTGTCTGAAGTATCTGAAGTGTCTGAAGTGTCTGAAGTATCTGAAGTGTCTGAAGTATCTGAAGTGTCTGAACTATCTGAAGTGTCTGAAGTATCTGAAGTATCTGAAATGTCTGAAGTATCTGAAGTATCTGAAATGTCTGAAATATCTGAAGTATCTGAAATGTCTGAAGTGTCTGAAGTGTCTGAAGTGTCTGAAGTGTTTGAAGTATCTGAACTATCTGAAGTGTCTGAACTATCTGAAGTGTCTGAAGTATCTGAAGTATCTGAAATGTCTGAAGTGTTTGAAGTATCTGGAGTATCTGAAATGTCTGAACTATCTGAAGTATCTGAAGTATCTGAAATGTCTGAAGTATCTGAAGTATCTGAAGTGTCTGAAGTGTCTGAACTATCTGAAGTGTCTGAACTATCTGAAGTATCTGAAGTATCTGAAATGTCTGAAGTGTCTGAAGTGTCTGAAGTGTTTGAAGTATCTGAACTATCTGAAGTATCTGAAGTGTCTGAACTATCTGAAGTATCTGAAGTATCTGAAATGTCTGAAGTATCTGAAGTATTTGAAGTGTTTGAAGTGTCTGAAGTGTCTGAAGTGTCTGAAGTGTCTGAAGTGTCTGAAGTGTCTGAAGTGTCTGAAGTATCTGAAGTGTCTGAAGTATCTGAAATGTCTGAAGTATCTGAAGTATCTGAAGTGTCTGAAGTGTCTGAAGTATCTGAAGTATTTGAAGTGTCTGAAGTATCTGAAGTGTCTGAAGTGTCTGAAGTGTCTGAAGTATCTGAAGTGTCTGAAGTATCTGAAGTGTCTGAAGTGTCTGAAGTATCTGAAGTATCTGAAGTGTCTGAACTATCTGAAGTATCTGAAGTATCTGAAATGTCTGAAGTATCTGAAGTATCTGAAGTGTCTGAACTATCTGAAGTATCTGAAGTATCTGAAATGTCTGAAGTATCTGAAGTATTTGAAGTGTTTGAAGTGTCTGAAGTGTCTGAAGTGTCTGAAGTGTCTGAAGTGTCTGAAGTGTCTGAAGTGTCTGAAGTGTCTGAAGTATCTGAAGTATTTGAAGTGTCTGAAGTATCTGAAGTGTCTGAAGTGTCTGAAGTGTCTGAAGTGTCTGAAGTATCTGAAGTATTTGAAGTGTCTGAAGTATCTGAAGTGTCTGAAGTGTCTGAAGTATCTGAACTATCTGAAGTGTCTGAAGTGTCTGAACTATCTGAAGTATCTGAAGCGACACCTGTCTTCACCAAATCCCTCATGAAAACCGAAACGGTCCCTCACCTCATTATCCAGCGGATTAACGGTGATATTCAAGGCAGAATTATCCCATTCCATTTCGGCTTGAGACTCAGCATCCACTGGTAGAGTTTTCCCATTGCTGCCGCCGCCACCCCGACCGCCAGATAACCCGACAGACTGAGCAGAGCGCCTGTATCGCAGGTACATGAGCCCCAGGGCTAGAATGACAAGTCCGGCAGTTGCCAGGCCAATCAGAATCGGAGCTACAGGTGTCGAAACCGAGCCATTGTCCAGCAGATCTTCTTGACGCGATTGCTGATGATGCAACAGCAGAGTCTTGTCAGCTTTGACGGCGTGACTCTCCGCCAAGTGATGCCGACCAACATCATTCTCGTTATTGAGACCACTGTCACTGCTCAGTCCTGACGATGATAGAATATCCGCTTCGTCAGATTTTAGACCGGATGGCAACGGCATAGCAACGGGTGTCGGATCGGGTAGCTGTTTCTTCACAGTGTGTTTGGCTTCGCCACCAGTTGCAGCCGGGTGCAGCACAGAGAGCTGAAGTTTCGGCAGGCATATACACGTGGGTATATTTATATATATATATATGGTTGAAACCGCACTATAACTCGAAGGCTAGGAGCCAATGACTAATCTTCTGAATCCTCATACCAGATTTAGTACGCTTCTATATCCATCAATACTTACTGCAACGTGTACACGCAGTTAGGGGTTTAGGAAACGCGCGTTGTACTTGCAGGCACACACACACACACACGTTCAGCCTCGATCCCTCATCTTCTCTCTGCCTTCCCTGTCCAGTTCCTCACTAAAATCCCCTATAGACCAGCGAAAATTATACACAGAAGGGAGAGAGAATGAGGTGGGGGAGAGAAGAGGAGAGCACCGAAAAAGTTAAAAGTCGTACATGTAGATAGGCTTGATGCCAAGGCCTCTACCGAAGGAAGGGGAAGGGGCACAAGCCTTAAGAGACAGGGGCGCTAGGCTATGAGACAGGAGCGCCAGCCTAACAGACAGGGGCACCAACCTATATATAACAGGCAGGGGCGCCAACCTATATATAACAGGCAGGGGCGCCAACCTAACAGACAGGGCACCAACCTAACAGACAGAGGCGCCAACCTATATATAACAGGCAGGGGCGCCAACCTAACAGACAGGGGCGCCAACCTATATATAACAGGCAGGGGCGCCAACCTAACAGACAGGGGCGCCAACCTATATATAACAGACAGGGCGCCAACCTAACAGACAGGGGCGCCAACCTAACAGACAGGGCGCCAACCTAACAGACAGGGCGCCAACCTAACAGACAGGGCGCCAACCTAACAGACAGGGCGCCAACCTAACAGACAGGGGCGCCAACCTAACAGACAGGGGCGCCAATCTATATATAACAGACAGGGCGCCAACCTAACAGACAGGGGCGCCAACCTAACAGACAGGGCGCCAACCTAACAGACAGGGCGCCAACCTAACAGACAGGGGCGCCAACCTAACAGACAGGGGCGTCAACCTATATATAACAGACAGGGCGCCAACCTAACAGACAGGGGCGCCAACCTTACAGACAGGGGACCAACCTAACAGACAGGGGCGCCAACCTAACAGACAGGGGCGCCAAACTAACAGACAGGGGCGCCAACCTATATATAACAGACAGAGGCGCCAACCTATATATAACTATATATAACAGACAGGGGCGCCAACCTATATATAACTATATATAACAGACAGGGGCGCCAACCTAACAGACGGGCGCCAACCTAACAGACAGGGGCGCCAACCTAACAGACAGGGGCGCCAACCTAACAGACAGGGGCGCCAACCTAACAGACAGGGGCGCCAACCTAACAGACAGGGGCGCCAACCTAACAGACAGGGGCGCCAGCCTAACAGACAGGGGCGCCAACCTAACAGACAGGGGCGCCAGCCTAACAGACAGGGGCGCTAAACTACATTTAACAGACAGGGGCGCCAAACTACATATAACAGACAGGGGCGCCAACCTAACCGAGAGGGGCGCCAACGACTTCTAAACCAGATTCTAGTCTTAAAAGATCTCCTTGCTTTGACAAAAAAGTTTAGGGCGGTAGGGTTAGAAAAATAGTTGAAATTGATTTTTTTAGATAGAACGATAGCTTAGCCTAAGTAAAACTGAGGTTGGAATGGGATCAGAGGGGAATAGAGGGAAGCCACAGTCATCTTCGAAGAAGCCAATTAAGGAAAAGTTGAATTAGATTGAAGTCCTCAATCAGTGCGAGGATTTTGGGGAAAATCGAATTTCAACCCGTTGGTTCAAATTGACTTCGACCTTGACTTTTTTGCGCAGAAATCTTCTTTGGCGGCCTTTTACTGTCTGCGAATGCAAAAGTACGTTTTTTAAAATTCTCTGTATGCAATCTTTCTAACCCTCTAACTACCCTTCCTGCCTCCTCTACCTACCCTTCCCACCTACTTCATCTACCCTTCCTACCTACGTCATCTACCCTTTCTGACTCCTCTATCTATTCTTCCGACCTACTTTATCTACCCTTCCTACCAACTTTATTTACCATTTCTACCTCCCCTATCTACCCTTTCTGCTTCCTCTATCTACCCTTCCGACCTACTGTATCTACCCTTTCTGCCTTCTCTATCTACCCTTTCTGACTCCTCTATCTACCCTTTCTGACTCTATCTACCCTTTCTGACTCCTCTATCTATTCTTCCGACCTACTTTATCTACCCTTCCTACCTACTTTATTTACCATTTCTACCTCCCTATCTACCCTTTCTGCCTCCTCTATCTACCCTTTCTGCCTCCTCTATCTACCCTTTCTGCCTCCTCTATCTACCCTTCCTGCCTCCGCTATCTACCCTTTCTGCCTCCTCTATCTACCCTTTCTGCCTCCTCTATCTACCCTTTCTGCCTCCTCTATCTACCCTTCCTGCCTCCGCTATCTACCCTTGCTGACTCCTTCATCTCCCATTTTACATTCCATATTTACACATTCAGAATCGCACATTTACCCACCCAACACTACACATTTAAGGCTTCCTCAACCGGCAGTCTACACAAATTAAAAGTACACACAACCGGATTCGAGCATGCAGTCACAGCCACCATGGATACTAAAATCGATTTTTCCCTCTCATGACTTCCCAGCATATCCGTCTCTACATCTTTCTCTCTTCACCCCTATCCTTTTTCTGCCAGTCAGAATACACACACGCGCGCAATGTCCAACAACTAATCCCGCATAGCAACTATTACAGTGCCAAACTCGTTTTTGCCGATAATACTCCGAGTAACTATTCACCACTTATTCGAGTATATATAAATGATTTTATACTTGCATAGTGAACTAATTACTCTCAAAGCATGAAGTTTCCTGTGCTATCGCGCAAATCATATTGATTCTATTTTGAGCACTTGCAAAAAGTAAAAAACATGACATGAAATTTGGTATATCGAGTGACGATGAAGAAAAATACTCAACTAAATGGGAATTTAGGGGCGTTTCTTTTAGATGGGAGTTAGAGATGGGGATTAAAGAAACAGGTTCTCCCAAATGAGGATTGAAGAGACAGATTCTCCCAAATGGGCATTAAAGAAACAGATTCTCCCAAATAGGGATTAAAGAGACAGATTCTCCCAAATGGGGATTACAGAAACAGATTCTCCCAAATGGGGATTAAAGAAACTGATTCTCCCAAATGGGGATTAAAGAAACAGATTCTCCCAAATGGGGATTAAAGAAACTGATTCTCCCTAATGGGGATTAAAGAAACAGATTCTCCCTAATGGGGATTAACGAAACTGATTCTCCCTAATGGGGATTAAAGAAACAGATTCTCCCTAATGGGGATTAACGAAACTGATTCTCCCTAATGGGGATTAAAGAAACTGATTCTCCCTAATGGGGATTAAAGAAACTGATTCTCCCTAATGGGGATTAACGAAAAAGATTCGCCCTATTGGGGATTAAAGAAACTGATTCTCCCAAATGGGGATTAAAGAAACTGATTCTCCCTAATGGGGATTAAAGAAACTGATTCTCCCTAATGGGGATTAAAGAAACTGATTCTCCCAAATGGGGATTAAAGAAACTGATTCTCCCTAATGGGGATTAAAGAAACTGATTCTCCCTAATTGGGATTAAAGAAACTGATTCTCCCTAATGGGGATTAACGAAAAAGATTCGCCCTATTGGGGATTAAAGAAACTGATTCTCCCTAATGGGGATTAAAGAAACTGATTCTCCCTAATGGGGATTAACGAAAAAGATTCGCCCTATTGGGGATTAGATAGACAGAAGATAAAATTAGACTTGACTCACCTTAACCGTGAAATCGTTGCTAACAACATCTCCGCCGCGAACGCTGCACGTTAGGTAGAAATTTCGATATCTAATAATTGGATTATTATTAGAATAAATCACGCGAGACAGCAGGCTCTGATAGACCCGAGCGCTAGCGTAGCCTTCAAGCAGCAGTTGCCGTTGATTAACTCGGCCTTCAATACCAGAATCAGTAGCTTTACCAACTGGCCAAATCAGAGATTCAACTGCGGTGAAATCTGGACTAGTCTTCAGCACGCAAGCGTCCAGTTGCTTAGCAACCGAAGAGGACAGAGAAATCTCTAGGCCTTGCAGAAAGCTGACTCCGCCACGGATTGAGGACAGTTCTTCGGGCTTGTAGCGAAGGAGGTTCGGGCCGGAGATGCACAGACGGTCCGACAGGAGAACAGAGGCCAGGGACGTCTGAGCCGACGGAGGTGGCGGCGGCGGTGTCGGGTCGGAGACTTCGACATTGATGGTCACTGGGTCAACGTTTACTGTGGTCTTCGGATTGGAGCAGCTGGAGATGAAGATGAAGATGAGCACTATTTTAATTGATTTGTTCAGGTTCTTAGGATCTTTCAGTGTAGCTTTAGAACTGTACCCCTTCTGAGGTCCTTCGAGTCCTTAAAGGGTCCCTCAGTGTGGGACTGTATCCCTTTTAGGGTCATTTGGGTCCTTCAGTGTGGGACTGTATCCCTTTTAGGGTCATTTGGGTCCTTCAGCGAGGGACTGTATCCCTTTTAAGGTCATTTGGGTCCTTCAGTGTGGGACTGTACGAGCTATCCCTATTAGGGTGTTTTGGGACAGTGTGGGACTGCACCCCTTCTAGGGTCCTTTGGGTCCTTCAGTGTGGGACTGTACCCCTTCTAGGGTCCTTTGGGTCCTTCACCATGAGACTGTACCCCTTCTAGGGTCCTTTGGGTCCTTCAGTGTGGGACTGCACCCCTTCTAGGGTCCTTTGGGTCCTTCAGTGTGGGACTGTACCCCTTCTAGGGTCCTTTGGGTCCTTCACCATGAGACTGTACCCCTTCTAGGGTCCTTTGGGTCCTTCAGTGTGGGACTGCACCCCTTCTAGGGTCCTTTGGGTCCTTCAGTGTGGGACTGTATCCCTTTTAGGGTCTTTTGGGTCTCTCAGTGTGGGACTGTATCCCTTTTAGGGTCTTTTGGGTCCCTCAGTGTGGGACTGTATCCCTATTAGGGACTTTTGGGTCTTTTAGTGTGGGACTGTACCCCTTCTGGGTCCTTTGGGTCCTTCACCATGGGACTGTACCCCTTCTAGGGTCCTTTGGGTCCTTCAGTGTGGGACTGTACCCCTTCTAGAGTCCTTCGGGTCCTTCACCATGGGACTGTACCCCTTCTAGAGTCCTTCGGGTCCTATATTAGCGCTAGTGGGTTGCAGCCCAGTGGTTGGAGCGTCGAACTCACAACTGGAAGGTCGGGGGTTCGATTCCCAAACCAATCGAACAATTTGTGCCCTTGAGCAAGACACTCAACTCTGCATTGCTTCAGTTCACCCAGCTGTAAAATGGGTGCCAGCATTAGCTGGGGTAATTGAGGGTGTGTGTGGCGACCCCCCCCCTCCAGTCCTTGGACTGAACAGCCGTACGCAGCCTTCAGATGCGCCGCGCAATAGCTGCGGCTGAGCTGTCGGTTGCACCTCTGGCCCAATTGGTTTTATTTTATTTTAAGCAATAGCATAGAAAAAAGCCACTCACGTCACCACCGTATCCAATCGAATGCTTCTCTTAACAGCGCTACTAAGTTCGTCCTGACGCCGGCGCACATTAATATAGCCGATGCTGCGCAACAGGTTGGCGAGCTCAGTAGCATTCCGACCCTTGATCTCGATCATGGTGTAGTCGGCATTCAGCGACACGCTCATGCCCGGCTCCAGTTGAGTCTTAGTGCTGAAATCCAGCTTCTCGTGACAA
Source organism: Macrostomum lignano (assembly GCA_002269645.1). NCBI lineage: Eukaryota > Metazoa > Platyhelminthes > Macrostomidae > Macrostomum > Macrostomum lignano. The sequence goes on from NIVC01003339.1 coordinate 26,150, forward strand.
TGATTCAAACAGTGGATGACCGTGTCCGACTCTATATTGTTTCTTAGCAGAACCAGTCCGGCCAGAGAGCCTTTGAAGAACTGGTGATACACACCGTCTCTGCTGTGCCAACAGGCGCCGATGGTCAGGCGGGTGGCCGTGTACGGCGACCGGTGCATCGGGTAGTCGTCAAGGATCTGCAGCGGCGGGGGGTTGGGGGGAGACAGGTACTGGAGATTGTTTTGCTGCCTCACAATCTGCCATTCTAGCTGCTTTAAAATCTGCCATGCTACCTATCTCACAGTCTGCTAGTCTATTTACCTCACAATATCCCACTCTACCTACCTCACAATCTGCCACTCTATTTTATCCACCTCATAATCTGCTGCACGAGCTAACCCACAATCTGCAGTTTTGTCCATTACAACATTATTTACCACACAATCTACTACTGTATCTACCTCACAATCTGCCACTCTATATGACACAATCTGCCACTTTACCTACCCCACAATCTGCCACTCTATGACACAATCTGCCACTTTACCTACCCCACAATCTGCCACTTTACCTACCCCACAATCTGCCACTTTACCTACCCCACAATCTGCCACTCTATGACACAATCTGCCACTTTACCTATCTCACAATCTGCCACTTTACCTATCTTACAATCTGCCACTGTATCTACCTTACAATTTGCAGTTCTGTCCACAACGCAATCTGCCATTTTATCTACCTCACAATCTGCCACTCTATCTATCTACCTCACAATCTACCACTCTATCTACAACACAATCTGCCACTTTATCTATCTACCAGACAATCTGCCATTCTATATATATCTACCTCACAATCTGCAGTTCTGTCTACAAAACAATCTGCCAAGATATCTACACCTCACAATCTGTCACTATCTACTTAACAATCTGCAAATCTATCTACCCCATTTATCCACCACTTCCAATAATCCTCCAAACACTCTAAAATCCCCTTTCTCACCTGCGGATTATCAGCCGTGGCAGAAAAGATATTGCCATCAATGTCCAGCTTGACCCGGCCGCCGCTAAAGCTGACAGCATAGTGATGCCATTCCGAATCGCACACTTCGCTCAGCCGGAAACGCCATTCGGCAGCTTTCAAACTCCGATCATCAGAATGACGATTATACTCCTGTCTGAGCAGTAGGATCAGCTTGCAGTTGTGCAGAAACACAGAATAATGATGTCGATTATGACCGCGCTCATCTGCGCTGCACAGGATCTGCTCCTTGGCGCCGTCTCTAGACATAGGACCGTGCCGCAGCCAAAAGTGCAAAGTGAACTGTTGGCCTAGCATATGCGATTTTGGCACTACATCAGACGGTACGTCCATGAAGTACTGAATGCCATCGAAACTATGATGCTCTTTCGGTTGCAATGGCTTCTTCTTCTGTGCTTTCTTCTGATCTTCTAGTAGCTTCTTCTTTAACTGAGCCGCAGCAATGTCAGCAGCTTTGCAGCATTTGCAATCTGGCAGAGTTATCTCTGCTTCAGCTTTGCCCGAGTCAGTGCTTGATAGCTTAGCCGGTGAGTAGTGCGGATTGAGCAGGTCCACGGAGGCTGGGTTTACCTCTGTATGGAATAAAACACAATGGAAAGTGTGATAAAGTGCTAGCATAATATTCCATAGAGTGCCACCCCAGATAGTTAAAACTTCAGTGGAGTGCCACCCCAGATAGTTAAAACTTCAGTGGAGTGCCACCCCAGATAGTTAAAACTTCAGTGGAGTGCCACCCCAGATAGTTAAAACTTCAGTGGAGTGCCACCCCAGATAGTTGAAACTTCAGTGGAGTGCCACCCCAGATAGTTGAAACTTCAGTGGAGTGCCACCCCAGATAGTTGAAACTTCAGTGGAGTGCCACCCCAGATAGTTGAAACTTCAGTGGAGTGCCACCCCAGATAGTTGAAACTTCAGTGGAGTGCCACCCCAGATAGTTGAAACTTCAGTGGAGTGCCACCCCAGATAGTTGAAACTTCAGTGGAGTGCCACCCCAGATAGTTGAAACTTCAGTGGAGTGCCACCCCAGATAGTTGAAACTTCAGTGGAGTGCCACCCCAGATAGTTAAAACTTCAGTGGAGTGCCACCACAGATAGTTAAAACTTCAGTGGAGTGCCACCCCAGATAGTTGAAACTTCAGTGGAGTGCCACCCCAGATAGTTGAAACTTCAGTGGAGTGCCACCCCAGATAGTTAAAACTTCAGTGGAGTGCCACCACAGATAGTTAAAACTTCAGTGGAGTGCCACCCCAGATAGTTGAAACTTCAGTGGAGTGCCACCCCCTTTCTAGATAAGTCTTTGCATGAAAATCACTTACGGCAAACGCTCCTCTGCTCGTACAGGTTACGAACGCTCCGTTCGCACACCTGATCCCAAGCCGACGACTGTACGCTGATCTTTACAACTGCTGAGTTTTGCACGCACTGACCTTTGTCCCCGCCGGTCAGGGACAGAGCAGCCGAAGGAGCAAACAGCTTCACTCCGCTCATAGCTGGATAGACCAACTGTTTGGGCACGTCTGGAATGAATTATTTGTGAAAAATTGAAACAAATGTTTTATATACTACTACTGAAAGGATTAAACAGTATGTAGTGATCCGCTAGTTGGTGTTAGGCGTCGCACTTTGTCAGCAGTTGCCCTTGCCCTCGCCCTCGCCCTGGGTTGCTGTCTGCCGCTGGTCAGCTTCCCGCCTCCCTCCTTTTGTCTGTCTGTTGCTGCTCCCTTCCCTCGTTTTGCCCGTTTTGCCCCTTCGTTTCTCAGCCCTCAGCTGCTCTGCTGTGGGCTGTCGCTGTTTCGTCAGTCTTGGTTTCCTCTGTCATGTGAGCAAGTCACATGGCAGATCTTGCGTTCTTGGAGTCTTAAAGTGCAGTAAACATGTTTACTGCACTCGCTGTCCCTGTTTACCGGGTAAGTCACATGCTTTCGGTCCCCTCCCTTCTCTAAGGAGAGGAGTGACTCATGTTGCTAAAAATAGCAACTGAGTCACAGCCATGTGCACTCTGCCAGGGGACCCTCAAGTGACGTCAGTTCTAAAAATAGAACAAGTCACGAGGTCTTCCGCGCGCTAGTACCCTGCACGAGACTCTCAAGTGACGTCAGTTCTAAAAATAGAACAAGTCACGAGGTCTTGTGCGCGGGTGTTTCCCGGCTATAAATAGGACCCCTCTCCCCCTTGTTTCCGTCAAGGAGTTTTCAGTTATCAGTATTTGTAGCCGAGTGCCTGAGATTCTGACTATTCGTCTTCGGAATCTTCTTCTTGTCTAGTTTTCCGGACTTCGTTCAGTTGCCCATTTAAGCTATCACCAATTGGCCTGACTAAAACTTAGACGCCCAAGCCTAAGGGAGGCTAACACTGCCTTCCCAGCCACCCTGAGCCCGGCGGGGATCTGCTGATCAGGACGCCCTGTTCATTAATCTGCAAATCTGCACGCTGTGCTGAGTTCGTTGACTTGTTTATTTCGTTCCGATGGGAAGCTCACCTCACCGAAGGCTGAGACCTGAAGGAACTGGTGGCAGCACTACCTACGCTACTGCGCGCTAAAAGGACTTCCCACTGAAGAGGCTCGAGGTTTAAGGTAATCCGCAAGGGCCTAATCCGGGAAGCAAACAGCGTCTACTTCAAGTAGAATAGATAGAACATATTATTCAGCGTAAATTATACACCAAATTAATTAAACCGGTAGGGGAGGCCGTGGCCCAGTGATCCAGAGCGACGCTCTCATGTGCCAGCGGCCCAGGCTCGATTCCAAGTGCAGTCGCATTAATTTGGGGCTAAATTGGAATCTCGGCGTGGCTCTGCTCGTGAAATTAACGGCCTTCCTTGAAGGCCAACCCCCCAAGGCACAGTGAAGTGTACATGCCAAACGATAATATAAAGTTAGGGCCGCTGTACACTCCTGTGTGAGTGTGTGCCTGCGTACGTATCCGCGCGCTTGTATGCCTGCTCAGGGGAGTCGGCGGAATGGGCAGTAATGCCTCTCGCCGGTTGTGTGCCTATGTCGCTTAAAGTGCGCCAGGGTGCACACAGCCCCCTGCCTCTAATCTAACAGAAGAATCCAATCGGTAGATTCAATGATATGCATCAGAAATGCAGTAAAGATGCACTTTGTTAGGCTATCTTGATGGTACTAAAAAAACGCCCCAGATGATACACACCCGCCCAAGCCGGCGCGAGCAAGATGTCAATCCAAACTTTGGAACGAAATACCAGCGTTACTCTATATATATATATAAAGAAAAATAAAGATTAAAGAAGACATCCCAAGTCCGCCTAACCAATAAATCTACCTTTTCTGAACAGAATTGCTTTTTAGCTGATTAGATTGGAACGCTATTCGCACAGGCTGTTAGACCTTGGGGGCAAGATGAACTTTGCTAGTTCACTTAACCTTTATATACTAGCTAAATATATTTAGTTGAAAAATCTCCTGAAAGCAAATTTCCTCGAGTGTGAGTCAAAGTCAGCAAAAAAAAGCGATTAATTTTTCCTGCCTATCAATTTTTGCTTTCATAGAAAACATGGTCGAAGCAATTTATAGACGGATTTTCAATAATTTAGTAAGTCAGAGAGGAAAATACGTCCGGCACGAGGATTTCAAAATTAACGAGTGTGGAAGGATCTAGATAGGGATTTTATTTGTAAGGTTGGCAATAAAAATTGATGAGGTTATAAAAGCCAATACGGTAGAAGAAGTTAGGCCGCAGATAGATCCAGTGATAAATGGATTGAGATTTTCTATTCTATTTTTTTCTGAGTAAAGCTTATAATCATGATAATTAAAGATAAAGTTAATAGAGCCCAATAGACGGAATTATAGGCCTTTATAATTAAATTTGGCCATATGAGACGAGTATTCATAAAGCATTGACTTCGGAGAGACAGACAGTAGTCTTGATGCTCTTGTGTGCAGAATAAATTCTACTTGTATATTTTACGACAGTCTAGAAATAGACTACCTAACTGAGTCCTCAATATTTCTATGAGTAGATACTTTACAATATTATGTTTATTAGAGGCAGGGGGGTTGTGTGCACCCTGGCGCACTTTAAGCGACATTGTCGCACACAACCGGTGAGAGGCATTACTGCCCATTCCACCGACTCCCCTGAGCAGGCACACAAGCGCGCGGATACGTACGCAGTCACACACTCACACAGGAGTGTACAGCGGCCCTAACTTTATTTTATCGTTAGGCATGTACACTTCACTGCGCCTTGGGGGTTGGCCTTCAAGGCCGTTGATTGCACCAAATTAATGACTGCACTTGGAATCGAGCCCATATGAGTATATATATATGCACGAATACTCGTTCATAATATTGATTGATAAATATTTGCTTCCCTAACGCAAAAAACTCTTAAATTCCATAAGAGAAGATTGACAGGCATTAATTGGGAAAAATTTCCACCCAACCATATATGGGATACGCATAAACTACACACGAAAAAAATATTACAAAGCATTCCTACGTGCGTACTAATAGACAAAACTTCCAATGGGCAAATCCAGTATTTCAACCATCAGTTTTCACATCATTGTAAATTTCGAAATCATTCGTGCTTTTTAATTTACTAGAAAGTCTACGTTAAAATCTATAATATACGACCTCACATATATTTATGAAATTTCAGTAGGGCTGTGGGGAATACTGGTGCAACACTATTTCATTTAATTCAACTCCAGAAACTGTTGTAAAGATCTCCTTGACTCAAACCCATCCTCTTATGCAGTCCAATTCCTTTTCTCCCCCCGAGGGAAGCTCGTGGCGCAATGATAGATAGACGATCTAGATAGGAATGGGGAATCGAAAAAGAACTGGGGTTTGGAGGGGAGAACGATGCGCTGGGGACAACTCACAAGTGAAGCCAAGGAAGGGGAGGAAATGAGGAATGGAGACGAGAGGACGAGGAACACGGCAACAACAAGGCGCGACGCCTTCCAGTCTAGCAAGAGAAAGATGATTAGTCATCCGGATATAAGGTCCACTAAAAATAAGCCTTATCCATTGGACATACATGTGGCAAACACAAGCACTCACTGACTATGCAATGTTATATGAGAACTGGTCAGCCAGCAAATGCACACAGCGGTTGCAATGTTCATCAGAGAGACACAGCCAATAATGTCTACCCCTTAGATACTGAATGGCGAGAGCAGTGGCTTAAGACCCAATCGCTACGGGCTACGGGGTGATTGATCGAATTTTTTCTCCTATGGGATTTTAGAAACTAAAAAATGACTCATTCTTTTAGTAGCTAGCTGGTGCTATATATACATACGAGTAAATATACACATTTGGACTCATGCCAAAGCACTGAAGTTGCGATGACATATTTTATACAAAGGGTAGCTTATCTTTTATTTTTGTATACTACGAGTATAAAACGTCACTGATTTGTCACACTGCACAGGTGAGGTTTGGAGGTTAAAAAGTCACTGATTTGTCACACTGAATAGGTTAAGTTTGGACGTTAAAAAGTCACTGATTTGTCACACTGAATAGGTTAAGTTTGGACGTTAAAAAGTCACTGATTTGTCACACTGAATAGGTTAAGTTTGGACGTTAAAAAGTCACTGATTTGTCACACTGAATAGGTTAAGTTTGGACGTTAAAAAGTCACTGATTTGTCACACTGAATAGGTTAAGTTTGGACGTTAAAAAGTCACTGATTTGTCACACGGAATAGGTGAAGTTTGGAGGTTAAAAAAGCCAGCATCACTTTTGATAAGCAATGAAGCAGACTCATTCCATTTTCATTGCAGAAACAATAACACTAGATTGCTTAGCTAAGGTTAAGCCAACAAAGGCAGCCAAGAATTTCCAATTAGCTAGACTTACAGAGCCTCGGAGCCTTCATTCGCTAAAAAGATGATTTCCCCTGGCAACTGTTCACACACCACTCATTCATCAATCATTTTTTTCGGTGGAAAAAGTACGTTTAAACAATCAATTCTAAGTCAAGAAAACACACGCTCCGCAAACAGAGTTGAAAACCGAATGCTGATTGTTTTTTTAAACACACGTGCCTTCCCAAGCACTAGCCTAGTTAAAGACTTGCTTTTCGTTCTTCTGTTCACTGGAACAAAACTAAATACCGACAATACAACAGTCAAGAAAGGTGAGAATTGGAAAAATATGAGGAAAATTTGCTTAAAAAATTTAGGATGGATCCATGAAGATGGATGACATTGGGGGTAGGGGTAAGAGTGGTAAGAGAGGGTGAGATTGAGGGGTGGGGTGAGATTAAGGGGTGATGTGAGATTGAGGGAGGGTGAGATTGAAGGAAGGTGAGATTGAGGGTGGGGTGAGATGGACGGATGGTGAGATTGGGGTTGGAATGAGATTGAGGGAGGGTGAGATTGAAGAGGATGAGATTAAGTAAAATGTGAGATAGGGAGATAAGGAGAGGGTGAGATTAGTGAGATTGAGGGACGGTGAGATTGAGGGACGGTGAGATTGAGGGAAGGTGAGATTGAGAGAGGGTGAGATTGAGGGAGGGTGAGATTGAGGGAAGGTGAGATTGAGGGAAGGTGAGATTGAGGGAAGGTGAGATTGAGGGAAGGTGAGATTGAGGGAGGGTGAGATTGAGGGAGGGTGAGATTGAGGGAAGGTGAGATTGAGGGACGGTGAGATTGAGGGAAGGTGAGATTGAGGGAAGGTGAGATTGAGGGAAGGTGAGATTGAGGGAGGGTGAGATTGAGGGAGGGTGAGATTGAGGGAAGGTGAGATTGAGGGACGGTGAGATTGAGGGAAGGTGAGATTGAGGGAAGGTGAGATTGAGGGAAGGTGAGATTGAGGGAAGGTGAGATTGAGGGAGGGTGAGATTGAGGGAGGGTGAGATTGAGGGAAGGTGAGATTGAGGGACGGTGAGATTGAGGGAAGGTGAGATTGAGGGAAGGTGAGATTGAGGGAAGGTGAGATTGAGGGAGGGTGAGATTAAGAGAGGGTGAGATTGAGGGAAGGTGAGATTGAGAGAGAGTGAGATTGAAGGTGGAGTGAGATTGAGGGTGGGGTGAGATGGAGGAATGGTGAGATTGGGGTTGGAATGAGATTGAGGGAGGGTGAGATTGAAGAGGATGAGATTAAGTAAAAGGTGAGATTGCTGAGATAAGGAGAGGGTGAGATTAGTGAGATTGAGGGACGGTGAGATTGAGGGAAGGTGAGATTGAGAGAGGGTGAGATTGAGGGAAGGTGAGATTGAGAGAGGGTGAGATTGAGGGAAGGTGAGATTGAGAGAGGGTGAGATTGAGGGAAGGTGAGATTGAGGGAGGGTGAGATTGAGGGAGGGTGAGATTGAGAGAGGGTGAGATTGAGGGAAGGTGAGATTGAGGGAGGGTGAGATTGAGGGAAGGTGAGATTGAGAGAGGGTGAGATTGAGGGAAGGTGAGATTGAGGGAGGGTGAGATTGAGAGAGGGTGAGATTAAGAGATGGTGAGATTGAGAGATAGTGAGATTGAGAGAGGGTGAGATTGAGGGAAGGTGAGATTGAGAGAGGGTGAGATTGAGGGAAGGTGAGATTGAGAGAGGGTGAGATTGAGGGAAGGTGAGATTGAGGGAGGGTGAGATTGAGGGAGGGTGAGATTGAGGGAGGGTGAGATTGAGAGAGGGTGAGATTGAGGGAAGGTGAGATTGAGGGAGGGTGAGATTGAGAGAGGGTGAGATTAAGAGATGGTGAGATTGAGAGATAGTGAGATTGAGAGAGGGTGAGATTGAGGGAAGGTGAGATTGAGAGAGGGTGAGATTGAGGGAGGGTGAGATTAAGAGATAGTGAGATTGAGGGAAGGTGAGATTGAGAGAAGGTGAGATTAAGAGATGGTGAGATTGAGAGATAGTGAGATTGAGAGAAAGTAATATTGAAGAGGATTAGATTAATGGGTGAGATTGGTGAGACAGTGAAATTGGGAGGTGAGGTTGAACGAGGGATGAGATCGGTGAGAAGGCTGAGATTGGCTAGAGAAAAATATGAGACAAAGAGAGATATGATAAGAAACTGAGCTGACATAAAGGAAAACGTCAAAGGCCAAATAAAATACGTATGTATAGCTCTAGACAAGCCTAAATATCTATCTGCAGAGCCAGTTTACCTATACAAGCAGAGCAGAACAGAGCCGCTTCTACTTGCCTACCCAGCTTATAGCAATAAATAAATTGAGTTAATCCCCAAAGCGACTCAGAGAGCTGTCTATAAGCTCAAACCCCACCCCCCACCCCTAGGATCTGGGGGAGATGCAGCCCAGGACAGGCGCTGCGATGCAGAGGCAGAGATAAGAATTGAGAGCAGAGCAGAGCACATAAGCTAGCAGGCCGTGACACTCAGGCACACGCGCCGTCGTACTCAAAAGTATATATAATTCAGTATGCGGTAGGTTCCAGCTAGCTTATTAATTGAATACGTTTAAAATATACACAGCCTATGGTGCAGTAGAATATGCTAGGCTGCACTGGAAATAAAGTATTATCATATGATTTATACGCAATGCTTAATGGCTTGATTAATTTCAGACAAGATACCCCGCAATCTACCTGCTAAGATACCCAGGAACCTTCTTGATAAACACCCGGAACCATCCTGATTAAACACCCTGGAACCCTCCTAAATAAAAACCCTGGAACCCTCTCGAATAAACACCCTGGAACCCTCCCAAATAAAAACCCTGGAACCCTCTCGAATAAACACCCTGGAATCCTCCCGAATAAACACCCTGGAACCCTCCCAAATAAAAACCCTGGAACCCTCTCGAATAAACACCCTGGAATCCTCCCGAATAAACACCCTGGAACCCTCTCGAATAAACACCCTGGAACCCTCTCGAATAAAAACCCTGGAACCCTCTCGAATAAACACCCTGGAATCCTCCCGAATAAACACCCTGGAACCCTCTCGAATAAACACCCTGGTACCCTCTCGAATAAACACCCTGGAATCCTCCCGAATAAACACCCTGGAACCCTCTCGAATAAACACCCTGGAACCCTCTCGAATAAAAACCCCGGAACCCTCTCGAATAAACACCCTGGAATCCTCCCGAATAAACACCCTGGTACCCTCCCGAATAAACACCCTGGTACCCTCCCGAATAAACACCCTGGAACCCTTCCGAATAAAAACCCTGGAACCCTCTCGAATAAACACCCTGGAGCCCTCTCGAATAAACACCCTGGAATCCTCCCGAATAAACACCCTGGTACCCTCCCGAATAAACACCCTGGAACCCTCCCGAATAAACACCCTGGAACCCTCTCGAATAAACACCCTGGAACCCTCTCGAATAAACACCCTGGAGCCCTCTCGAATAAACACCCTGGAACCCTCTCGAATAAACACCCTGGAACCCTCTCGAATAAACACCCTGGAACCCTCACGAATAAACACCCTGGAGCCCTCTCGAATAAAAACCCTGGAACCCTCTCGAATAAACACCCTGGAATCCTCCCGAATAAACACCCTGGTACCCTCCCGAATAAACACCCTGGAACCCTCCCGAATAAAAACCCTGGAACCCTCTCGAATAAACACCCTGGAACCCTCCCAAATAAAAACCCTGGAACCCTCTCGAATAAATACCCTGGAATCCTCCCGAATAAACACCCTGGTACCCTCCCGAATAAACACCCTGGTACCCTCCCGAATAAACACCCTGGAACCCTCCCGAATAAACACCCTGGAACCCTCCCGAATAAACAACCTGGAACCTTCTCGAATAAACACCCTGGAACCCTCACTAAAATAAAGCACTAGACGGTTTACTGTCACCAACCAGCAGACAAAAACCTATATAAAAGTTCAATAAACTGTTCGAGTGCATCAATTCGAGGCCACAGTCAGTGGCAGCTCAATTCTCTAATCCACTTTGCTGTCGGATATTCTGCAGTCTCTGGAGACAGTCACAGAATAAAAATCAAATTTCCAAACTCTCATCTCAGGCGCTCTATTATATATATTCAGAGCTCTCTTCTACTGCGCAAGCCTAAATTGATTTTATTGTTGACTTGGGTCCTTTAAATAGGGTATTTTCTCATCTCTCACCTCTTCTCTCTCCCCTATAATCTTCTCTCATATAACCCTAATAACAATAATAAGAATCGATATTACCGACTTACTCAACCATTTAGCAGACAGGGTAGTCGGTTTTGCAGAGTCACGATGTTCAGTGTTGTTAGCCGCAACTCCAGAAGCAGGTTGGACAACAATAATAACAGTAACTGAAGATTTCCGCGACTCCGGTACGCTGCAATCGCTGGCGGTTACTCGCAGGTGAAAGCGTTGCTTGGTTGTCTTGGCAACCAGTGGCGTTTTCAGATAGATTGAGCCTGAAAATTGGCAACGGTGGTTGAGCACTCAGGAGAGGGTATGGCATCTGCTCATCAAGGATTGAGCACTCAGGAGAGGGTATGGCATCTGCTCATGAAGGATTGAGCACTCAGGAGAGGGTATAGCATCTGCTCATGAAGGATTGAGCACTCAGGAGAGGGTATGACATCTGCTCATGAAGGATTGAGCACTCAGGAGAGGGTATAGCATCTACTCATGAATGATTGAGCACTCAGGAGAGGGTATAGCATCTGCTCATGAATGATCGAGCACTCATGAGAGGGTATAGCATCTACTCATGAATGATTGAGCACTCATGAGAGGGTATAGCATCTACTCATGAATGATTGAGCACTCATGAGAGGGTATAGCATCTACTCATGAATGATTGAGCACTCATGAGAGGGTATAGCATCTACTCATGAATGATTGAGCACTCATGAGAGGGTATAGCATCTACTCATGAATGATTGAGCACTCATGAGAGGGTATAGCATCTACTCATGAATGATTGAGCACTCATGAGAGGGTATGACATCTACTCATGAATGATTGAGCACTCATGAGAGGGTATGACATCTACTCATCAAGGATTGAGCACTCAGGAGAGGGTATGGCATCTGCTTATCAAGGATCGAGCACTCTGGAGAGGGTATGGCATCTGCTAATCAAGGATTGAGCACTCAGGAGAGGGTATGGCATCTGCTCATGAAGGATTGAGCACTCAAGAGAGGGTATGACATCTGCTCATCAAGGATTGAGCACTCAGGAGAGGGTATGGCATCTGCTCATCAAGGATCGAGCACTCTGGAGAGGGTATGGCATCTGCTCATGAAGGATTGAGCACTCAAGAGAGGGTATGACATCTGCTCATCAAGGATTGAGCACTCAGGAGAGGGTATGGCATCTGCTCATGAAGGATTGAGCACTCAGGAGAGGGTATGGCATCTGCTCATCAAGGATTGAGCACTCATGAGAGGGTATGGCATCTGCTCATCAAGGATTGAGCACTCATGAGAGGGTATGGCATCTGCTCATCAAGGATTGAGCACTCAGGAGAGGGTATGGCATCTGCTCATAAAGGATTGAGCACTCAGGAGAGGGTATGGCATCTGCTCATCAAGGATTGAGCACTCATGAGAGGGTATAGTATCTCATTTCTAGCTTATATTCTCAAAAAAGTCTTGTAGAAAAAAGCAGCGAAAATCCCTCAGTGTGCTGTAGTCTCGGACTCATTTAGCTAATTGAGCTTAAGTCACTTCTAATTAACAGCAAAGGTTCGTTTCCTTAGAAACTGCTCTTCCGAACAGTTTTTCAATGGCACTACTCAGGCACATTAGCTTTATAAATAAGATTTAGAGTCACTCCAACCCCTAGTTTACTAATTAACATTCTTTGTAAGAGAAAGTCGAGAAGAGCTAGTTAGGCTTTTCATCACATGGCGGGTCTACACTTTTAGATAACGATATCCATCTAATCTAGAGATACAGATTAGCCAGCATATCATACATCTAAAGACATAATCATCACTCTTCTTACCCGAAGTGACCCAAAAATGACTTTTAAATAGACAAATTAAAAAAAAACTTTTTTTTAATTCACTACGGACTAGATTCACGTAAAGAACCTGAAATTTATCCAGAGACTTTGACTCCCTATCTAGAGACACTGACTTTCATCTAAAGACACTGACACCCATCTAGAGACACTGACACTCATCTAGAGACACTGACTTCCATCTAGAGACACTGACACTCATCTAGAGACACTGACTCCCATCTAGAGACACTGACACTCATCTAGAGACACTGACACTCATCTAGAGACACTGACTCCCATTTAGAGACACTGACGCCTATCTAAAGACACTGACTTCCATCTAGAGACACTGACTCCCATCTAGAGACACTGACTCCCATCTAGAGACACTGACCGCTATCTAGAGACACTGACTTCCATCTAGAGACACTGACTCCCATCTAGAGACACTGACACTCATCTAGAGACACTGACTTCCATCTAGAGACACTGACACTCATCTAGAGACACTGACACTCATCTAGAGACACTGACACTCATCTAGAGACATTGACTCTCAGCTAAAGACACTGACTCCCATTTAGAGAAACTGACGCCTATCTAAAGACACTGACTTCCATCTAGAGACACTGACTCCCATCTAGAGACACTGACTTTTATCTATAGACATTGACTTCCATCTAGAGACACTGACTCCCATCTAGAGACACTGACACTCATCTAGAGACACTGACTCCCATCTAGAGACACTGACTCCCATCTAGAGACACTGACACTCATCTAGAGACACTGACACATCTAGAGACACTGACTCCCATCTAAAGACCCTGACACATCTAGAGACACTGACTCCCATCTAAAGACACTAACTCCCATTTAGAGACACTGACGCATATCTAAAGACACTGACTCCCATCTAGAGACACTGACTCCCATCTAAAGACACTGACACATCTAGAGACACTGACACATCTAGAGACACTGACTCCCATCTAAAGACCCTGACACATCTAGAGGCACTAAAATGTATTTAGATACAATAAAATCTATCTAGATACAGCGATATTCATCTATACAACCTCAACTCCATCTGGAGGCAACAGACGTCTATCTAAAGACAACTAGCACTTCAGCTCAGTTCTTGAGACCCTTGCAGTCGTGAGCCATTAGCAACTGCAAACGCACCATGGCCATCGATATCAAACGGCACAGCCGCAGGCGGACCACCATCAGCTCCAGAAGAAGCAACCGCCAGGGGGTCGTTCTCAATCTCGTATCGGCAAACACTGGCCGATCCGTGCTGCTCAGAAGCTGCAACTCGCAACACTTCAGTGCCGATAGGCGAGTTCTGAGCCACGGTGGCGGCGTAGGAGGGATGACTGAACTTTGGTGTCTCCCACTCAGTCAGGCGCAGCATCACAGGCACCCGAGCTGACTGGCGCTGCAGTTTAGGCCCATTGCAATCGAATGCCGAGATGTCGAAGTCGAAATACACGCCGGTTGGACTCGAAGTTTCATTGGCATCAACTTTGTCTAGAAAATTAGAAATGTATATTTTTTCATTGGGGATTGTTTATCTAGTGATTAGGATTAAGCATTGAGAAAGGCTTGTCTAAAAATAGTCCCCCCCCCAGTGACGTGAACCAGCTGCTCTATCTCTTAAAGTACATATAATAATAACAGCTGTTTAGTCCAAGGACTGGGGGCTCGCCACACACAGCCTCAATTACCCCAGCTAATGCTGGCACCCATTTTACAGCTGGGTGAACTGAAGCAATGCGGAGTTGAGTGTCTTGCTCAAGGACACAAATTGTTTCGAGTGGGATCGTCGGGAATCGAACCCTCGACCTTCAAGTCGTGAGTCGACGCTTTACAACCTCCTAATGTAACATTTTCTCTCAAGTATACAGCAAGCCTTGAAGTACACAAAGCGAACTTATTATTGAGAAGAATTTACCTTTGCCATCGTACACAGACAGATCCACGCCATCCTTAGCAAACAGACGCCCAGTGCCAAGCACCGGATTGCTCAAATGGATTTCCACAGGCGGTGCAACGCTATCTCGCTGGTGCAACTTGAAGCCACAGATAAAATCAGTTGAGCTGTGACCATGGTCTTGATGATGGAACACAGCTCGAATAGGCGGATCAATCACAACTCGGCCAGTGTTCCAATACAGAGCGGCCTTGTAGCTGGCTACAGGATCACCGTTGGGTGCTTGCAGTTGAATTTTGTTACCCAACGATGCACCAATGATGGTCAAAATGCAGCACAGTCCCAGCGCTGTGCGACCTGTTTCGTATTACAGATGGCAAGAGGTTAGTTGGGAATTGGTCAATGGAAATTATTTTTTACTATTTAATCATGGCAACCAGTATTATAAATGAAGTTATGTTTTCTTTTTCTTTTTTATGAAGAATTCAAAGAAAAAACCTTTATTATTTAAGTCCACTATTTACAAGAAAGGGTACAAAGAATAGAGACCTATCTTCTTTACCACAATAATGCAAGGCTATTCATTATATCAGTGACTATGCAATCATTTAATTTCAGGATAGCTTCAAGGATAAATCTATAATAGCAAAATCGAAAGAATTTATTTGTACTAGATTCTAAGCAAGAGTATATGTATATGCATATATATATATATATATATATATATATATATATATATATGACAAAATGGTAGCCTAATCAAAAAAATGCATAGTTTAATATACAATATAAAGTAATAAGACTTTGTTTAGCAGATCTGCTAATAGGGGCTATGTTATAAATAATATAGATCTATATTACTTTTTTATTGCTTTATATTGCTTATAAATATATTTTATAGAGATGGACCAGATTTTAATATGAGGCCTATCAAATCCAATGACAATATGTAGTTTTATAGCTTGACACTGACATTTAAAAGTATTATTCATCTTTTTAAACTGCTAGTAGGCCTCTATATTTTTTGTTAGCTTCTCTTAATTTATTTTATATTTATAATATATATACTAATATAATATACAATACTTAGTCTAGGCCTAGCCTATAAACAAAAATAAAGGTAGCTGTTATTATTATGGTTATGGTATCCAAACAATGAGTAAAACAGTTCTTTTTATAGTCAACACAAAATCAAATACTGTCTAAATTAAGTAATAAACTTGCAATGCAAACAATAAGATACTTTATAAACTCAAAAAATAAATAATCATGCTATTAGTATATTGATACAATAGTAATTTCTAGTGGTTCTTGCCATTAACATTTAGCTTACTTATTGTAACTATTAATGTAAATGAAATTTCTTTCTATGACAATACAAATACACCTTCTACTTCTTAATGTATTAGACAATGACAAAGAAAACAATTATTGTACTATTTACGAATATATAGTTACATTAGGTTAAAACCTTAAGCCCAAGTATAAGCATATTTGTTTTATGTATTGACCATAAAAATAACTATTTTACTATTTATATGATCATTTTAACAGTAACAAGTGACAAAAATAAATATTAAATCCTTACTGTTCTCTTTATAGCATCTAATCTACTTGAATATTAAAATTTGACAAATACTTACAAACCAAATGTGTATGTCAACTCTTTGAAAATTTTCTAAGTCAATATTGTACTAAAAACTATAGTGCAATATCAGTGTTAAGGTTAAAAAACTTTTGGTTCAAAGTAGGCGCATAGCCAAAGGGGGACACTAGGGATATGTCCCCCCTCTGAGAGAGGAAATTTTTATTGCCTTTGTATTTTGTCTCTGTTGCTAACATTGGAGATAGTTTGAGGTCATCTATCCCTATCCTTGACATGAATCCTAGCTATGTGATTAGTTCTAAGGAAAATAACTTGTAGCACTTGTTTTGGTACTGGTACTTTAAAAAATAACTTTTGAAACTTTTATTATTTGTCTTTATTAATTTTAAAGATTTGCCAATTAAAAAGTTGCCTAAACTTTTCTTTGTAAAAAAGCAAAAAGCATGTGTTGGTCTAGAGTTAAATATGTAGTCTTCAAAAATAGCTAAATAAATACTAGGCCCATATATAATATTAGTATTGTATCCATATTGAGGTAAATTATTAAAAAATAGAAAATAAGAATTACCAGTATATTAGGACACTAGACTTGTGATTTGCCAAAAAAATTTGGAGGCCAATTTTCAAATGTTGATTCTGCCTCTTTAGAAGTATATATGGAAACAATTTTATGCCAATAGGTATGTCACAATGAGTAGAATACTTTAGCTGACTTTTAGTTTGTGTTGGGTCATTCTTTTTGCTCTATTAGTATTGCAACTATGATTTTATCTCCTATTCTACTAATCCAAAATGACCTTATTTTGCACAGATTTATGGCAACAACTCTTTTCTTCATATTAGGTTTAACATTATTAAAAACACACAAAAGACAAAAAAATTATAAACTAAAATGTAGCAAGGGCTCAACTATAAACTTATAGCAATTCAACACATTAACAAAATATTGAAAAAGTAGCTGATAAATGGGTAACTAGCTGCAGTGAATGCTGCAAAATGACTATAGTAAATGATTGCTAAGACCCATGAGCTGATGAAAGTTGAGCACGAATCTCAGCTTGATTGTACTGAGTACCAAGTACCAAGTTCTAAGTCCCAATCAATGTACACAATTAGCATACAAAAAGATGAAGTTTAAGTTTAGCACAATCTCTATGCACATGTTAAAGTAGCTACATTAAGATCAAAAAGAATAGTTTGCCCTTCTAAAAATTAATGAAAAATTATAGTTGAAAGAAGCAAAAGTAAAGAAAAGTTAAAAAATACATTCTTTACAAAAAACTAATTCATTTTTCCATAGTCAAGAAGGTGGCCTTTGCCATGGAAAATTCCGAGGCACACAAGGGGTCCTTGGCATACAATCATGGCACACACTGAGGTCCCTGGCATATGTGGCGCACAAAGCATAGCACATACTGAGGTCCCTAGCACATGCAGTGCATAAGGTCCCTGACATATGCAGTGCTGTACACAACTTTGGTGCATAAGGAATCAGAATAGAATCTTTATTAGCATAAAACTGGCATAGCATATTGAGTCTACATGAATTCTAAGAATTTTGTAAATTTGTTATAAAATAAGTAATAAGTAATAATAAAGTAATAATTACATATAATACATAAAATATTTAAAATAAGGACACAGACATGGCACATAGACAGCACATAGATGGTGCACAAATTGTGCATAGACAGCACATAGATTGTCCCAAAAAAATTATTCCAGCACATACTGTGCCACCTTCCTGACTGTAATAGTTTTTGTTAATCATTTCTATAATGTCTTGAAATATTATTCATAATTTTTAATTTTAGTTTTGGCATATTTTCATGTGCAATGAAATTCTACTGGCATACATAGGCATACATGAGCTAGCAAAGCAATTTTCATTCTAGTGGATAGGCCTACTATAATATATGGCAAAATTGGGTAGGGTTGCTTGCTTAACAACAATCAAGTAGAGAAAACTCAAAATCAACATTTTAGTTTTGCCAATGCATTTTGACTACAATTGGTCATCTTTAAAGCAGACGCATCAATTAATCACACAAAACCAAGTTAATATATTTTATTCAAGAAATGAAGACTATACAATGCCATGTGCAAATCAATTTTAGTCCAGTCTAGTCCAGTCCAATCTAGACCTAAATGATAACTTCTCATGTGCAACTCCTGATGCAATATGAACTGTTGTGATATGTTTAAAGTTATCAATTCCTATAACAAAGAAAACAAATTGAGCATTCTTGAGACAATGTACATAAAGGCTCAGAAACCAAATTTGAACAGCCAGTTAGCCATGGGGTGCAAGCTGCCAACTCAATATGTTTTAGCTACGTTGGCAGACTTGTTAACTTTGTTTAGGTTTTCTTTCTCTTGCTAACTGGACTGGACTGAAATTGATTTGCATATGGCATTATATAGTCTTCATTTCTTGAATAAAATATATAACTTGGTTTTGCGTGATTAATTGACACGTCTGCCCTAAAGATGACCGATTGTGGTCAAAATGCATTGGCAAAACTAAAATGCTGATTTTGAGTTGAGTTTTCTTTACATATGGCAAAATGGTAAATGGTAAAACATATATGCGGACATTCAATGGAAGATAATATAGGTCTATCTAAAAAATATTGCTTACATGCTTTACATCATTGAATAAATGAGTAAAAAAACAACAATAAAGCATTTTAAAAATCTAAGTTGACCAATTTGCAATTTCTTATATCTATTTTCATTAATAAAAACTTAATTCTAGGACTTATAGACCTTAGAGAATGCTAATTTTTCACTACTTACAAAAATCGAAAGTATTCTCCTATTATGTGCTCTACTTTTTATTTTATTCAAAATGATGGATTTTAAGGAAATTTAAAGGAAAACAACAAGCTTGTGAAAATTCATACTAATTAAAAGTACAAAGTATGCCAAAAAAAATCTCTCTAAAATTAAAAACATCGCCAATTCTTTGTTGCAAAATAATCTTTAAGGTGTTTTCTTTCATATAAAAATCAACTTGTATTAGTATTTTTCTAGACTGGGCCTATAACTGTTTAACATAACAATAACAATACACAGGTACGAACAAAAAAGCATATAACAACTGAAATGCAAAAATAATTACCTATTGGGTTAAAAGCGCCCATGGAAACCACGAACAGAACTTATTAACGATGACACCACAAGTTATTTAAGGACACACAATGAATTTTCCGATACAATCTAAAAAAAGATTTTGATTACAAAAGTTAAACCTGTGATGAAAACATAAATATTTTACGTATTATTTGTAGTTATAAGAAAATATTTTATTCGTTTTTTGATTTCAGCTAATTGATGCACAACATAATAAACAATAAAATGTTTGATTAAAAAAGTTTGTTTTGTTATAACGGTTACAAACAAAATGGCTGACCGTGTTTTTTAAGCACAGTAAATTATTGAATTTGCGTTGCTCTCAAAACAGTCATCTTATCCAATCTTGTCTTGTAGTGGCTCGACGTTGATTAATTCACCTCTATAAAAGCAACAGTTAGCCTTTTTTAGCAAGAAATGCCGTGTTTAAGTTTTATTTCTGGTCCTTGTCCGCTGTCAATGCAGAGGCTATTGTTTTTTAGTGACATTAACTGGCTTCTATTTTTGTTCCTTTTTTACAGGCATCTTTATTTTTAATTTCTCTTACAGAATAAAGCATCAAAATATTTAGCTCCTAGCATTGCATTGCTTTTAATATTTATTGCCTTCATTATTATTTACTAGGCAGCACTGTCAATAAAAGCAAGGTAGCAAAAAATAGTTTTTTGCCTAGGCCTAATTTAAAATGTCAATTCATTATCATAGGCCTAGGCTTATCAAAAGCATATCCCCTATGTCAGGATTCTATACTGGTGTGCACCTAAATCAAATTTGCTTCCTTACCTCCTAATATATGTATGGCAATAGACTTGTATTTGAAAATTTAAATTTTGTACAAAATGCTTACTTAAGCCAAGTTAAGGCATTTTATGTTATATTCCTGACCTAAGGTAGTAAGGATGCTGTTTTTAGGGAAAAACTCTTCCATGCTAAAAGGTCCCAAGCAATGTACTACTGCATATATGGCATGTATCAAGGAGTTGGCAAAGTTTTTTGGCATGCTTTGTGCAATAGCACAATATAAGAAAACGTAAAAATGCATGACACTAAGACTGCCACACTCTGGATCATGTAGATGTAGTGTATGCCCAAAAATTTGGGCATGCATTGGCCTTGCATCCCAAAAGTAGGCTTGCACTGTTGGCATGTATCACTCCTAAGAAAATACACCTAGTGTACACTTTATACAATCACATAGAAGAGTTATCATGAAACAGGAAAAATGAAAAAAGTTTATTTTTAAGCATTATTTTCTCACTTTCTGGGTTTTTAAGCTTGTTATAAGGCATTTAAACATTTTTTGGCTTGTATCAATCATGCTTAAGCATAACCTAGGGATTTACCTGGCTGTTTCTATTGGCAACACACATATATAAGTCATTATTGAATGGAATAGTAGTCACGTGACTGCTCTTAGCCAATAGCAACTTACATATGTATGTTGCTAATAGAAATAGCCAAGTGATGCCTAAGGTTGCATATGTATGGTATCAATTTTTTACAATAAATAATATTGCCAAAAAAGTAGAAAAAATAACCAAATTATCTGTCTAAAAGGTCTATGTGCAATAAAAGGGTCATTTATTGTTGCAACACTAGCAGTTTTAAGAATGGGCATGCATTTAATTTTTTGGTGTACATTTTTTTAACTATCATTTTTTGTTTGGGCATGTGCCTAGCATGATCTAGACTATAGATAAATTGCATAGTCAAAGCTACACAATACAATAGCTATGCCATATTAAAATGTTAGATATTAAATATGATAAATTGGTATATAATTTTGACTTCTTGATTCTTTTACTGGATTAAAAAATCAAGTCTATATTTGTTTGTTTTTTATTTTAATAAAACATTTCTTTACATTTATAATTGTTTTTAACTTTTTCTTGATTTCAGATGATTAGCTATATACAACCGTGAAAGTGAAAAACAACACACATTTTATTAAAGCCACAAGGCGATTCAAGCTTATAAATATAAAGTATGAAAATTATGGATATATATGCTCGTAGTTTAGATCCCCTTATCCTCATCATCTAGCACATGCAACTCCCCAGAGAGGTAGTCCCAATACAAGTTCAAGACTTCCTCCTTTTCTGGAAAGTCATTGAACAGAACAGCAAAGTGCTGGTTAAATACATAGTGGTCTAGGCTAGTCATTCTGATGCAACTCAGCACTATGCCTTCCTCCCAGCTTTTGCAATTAAGGTAGGCAAATAGCATTTCTATTCGCTACCCAACCAAATCTGGGAGGTTGGCAAGTGATAGTGCAGCTTCATTGTGTACATTGTCCTGGTTTGGGCCAATATTCACAGCTGCATTGGCAGCCTGACCACATCCATGGCGCCTTTGTCCGCCGCACCCTTCCCGGGCATGTCCTTGTCCACCATGGCCTCTGGCTCTGGGGGTGGCACTACTGCCACTATGGGCAGTTTGTTGGGTAGCATCACAGACAGCAGGCTCTAGGTACTCAGCAATGGTGGAACAAATACGCTGAGATAGTTTAGCCACATCCAAAATGGCTGCTGGCTGATTGGCAGAGGCTGTGGCAGCGGGCTTAGTACAAAAAATGCCCAGTAGGTTGCGCAGCTGTTGGTGCAATTGCATGGCAATACACTTCATGCCAGCCTCTGACAGCAGCAGCTTGGCATGATCTTTGGGCAGGCTGGACTCTGGATTGAAAGGGATTTAAATGGGAAATTAAGAGGCAATGCTATAATTTTTTTAATATTTTCATTAAAAACAATGTATTAATTCTCTATTTCTCAACAAAGAATAAATTTAGGCTTACTGTTGATGAGCTTTTGAAGCTGCGGCTAGGCAACAACTGCCTTGTTCTGCTTTGCAGGGGGCCAGTGTAGCAAGAGCCTTGTCCATCTGCGCGGTTGATGAGCAAAGTCCACAGAATCCAACACTAGCAATTTTGTCGCGCAGGTTGGCTTCCAATGCAGCCTCCTTGCACCACTTTTCCGCAACTCTTGCATGCATTATTTCCTGCTATTGCATACAAACCGCAGCTGCATTGTCTTTCCATCGCCACTCCATAACTGAGGCATTCTGGCACGCATGCAAAATCATGGTATTGCACTGTTCTCACATTTTTTCCGCCATCCACTCTGATGTGCCATTCTGGTCAAAGAGGACAATAGCTTTGCAAGCAATGGGGCGCATGTTAGGTTAGTCTCTTACGAGATGGTCCAGCATGGCAAACAAGCGCTCCCCAGGAGTCCTTGGGCGCAGAGTGGGCACGGTTGGCAACCTCGTCTGGCAGTTCACGCAGCACAACTAATTACCTGCAGGGCCTGACCAACCAGCTTGTTGTCTAGCTTGTTGTCGGCGTCAGCAGTCAGAGAGGCCCATACCTTGGCGACATTGCTGTCACAGAGAATGGCCTCGCACAGCTCCAGGAAGGGGCCCTCCAAGTCACCAAAAAAGTTAAGCGCATCTGAAGAGGCCAGGCTATGCATCCATGCCACGACCTGCTTGTATCGCTCATTCATATCAATGATTGTGACATATTTGCAGCGTAGCAGCACCCACAGAGGTCTGATCAACAAGATGTCAATCAGGCCGAGGGCTCGGCAGCCACAGATCAGCAACGGAGAAGCCAGATCGGCATGCATGGCGAATATGAGTCGATTGCTGTCTGGTTACTCAGAGAGTAAGTCAAGTAAAACATTCTGTTGCCAGAGAATAGTGCCGCCATTGGAAAGAGTGACCTGTGCTCGGTTGCCACAGAATCCTTCTATCTGAAGTCTTTCTCCCCAAGCATCTAGGTAGCTTGCCAGTGGACCACCGATACCACACTGCTTGTTGCCATTGATGTGGAATGCCTTGCGTGCGGTGCGGATGAGGCGCAGCATTCCTGACTCAAGCTTTGATGGCCAAAAGCCAGATAGTGCAGCAGCCCCAATGGGTTCTACCAACGGAACCTTGATCAAAATCATGGTAATTGAAAACAAACAAGTATATAATTTTACTAATTTCCCCAATTTTTTAAAAATCTTACAGTTACACCTTACATCTTAAATTTTTGTTAAAGGAAGCCCCAACCCACAAAAATACCTGGTACTCGGTGTAGTGGCAGCTTTGCTTGCTTGTTGTGTCAGTCATCATAGTCATCGGTTGATGGTCACTGACGGCTACAATAAGACATTCTGCTATACATAACTTTGCCAGGCTGTTGCCAATGCTGTAGCACAGGCTAATCGTGAGGGAGGCAGATGGAAGGCAGAGGCAATTGGCGTCTAGACCAACAAGGTCAGTCAGCATGCATCTGATGGCACTGCTGACCCTTTTGATTAGCACCTGACAGTCGAGGACCAGACATATGCAGGTCGCAATGACGTCGTTGGTGAACTGCATACATGCGCAACCTCCAAAATTCGGTCGGCCGTGCGACTTAGTTTTAACAAAAATGCGACAGTTTTTGGCCAGAAATGCGACTTACATGTAAAAAAAACCCTAAAGCAAAATTAACGCAACTTTGGGTAAACGGCAGGAGTAACTATGACTGTCTTATTAACCCAAAATGCCTCGTCAGCTACTTAGTACTACTACTTAGGTATTTTTTCGGGTGGGCATTTTTGCGACTTCCTTGGTTGGTCACCAAATCAGTCGGCCGGATCGGCCGACTCGGCCGACTGTTGCGCATGTATGGTGAACTGGACGCCACCCTGTGGCCGGCTCTCTAGTGTGCTGACCTGCATCAATTGTAAACACTCTGCCATGGACTCTGCTGCCATGTCCAGACTGCTATGCAGCTCGTGAACCTCACGCTGCAGCTGTTTGACCTGCTGCCTGGCAGCCTCATCCAACTTCAGCTGCTTTCTACAAGTATATCCTTGGGCCTGGTGGCACAGCTCACTGATGATGATGGCCTGCTGCAAGGTGATCTGCTGCTGCTGCAAAATTTGCCGCCTTGACTTGGCCAGCTTTTTATTGGCCCTGCAAAGCTGCTCTGCCAAGGCCTTGTTGCGGCTGTGGGATCTGGCATAATGCTCTGTATTGCTGTTGCTAGCGCCAGACTCTGGGATGTCATCAACACTGCCATCATTAGAATCCTCACCAGCACCACTGCTATCAGCACCATCACTATCAACACCAAAAAGCTGGGGTTGTAGGTCCTTTACTAACACATTTGGCAGCTCAAATATGGATTCAAGAAATTCTGTCTATTTGGACTGCTGCCCCACTTTGAGTTGCCTCTGGTGATCACGCTGTAGCACCTGGCTTTTCTTCTTGGCAATATCAAGGCTCCGCAGCAGGTCGTACTTCTGCTTGGTGCTCAGGGCACTGCAAGAGAGGCCCATGGCACGCATCGCGCGGGTTGCCTGCTCGTGTCCTTTCTCGCCCTTGGCCTTGGCTTTCTGGATGAATGCCAAAGCCTTGCCGGTGGTGATTAAGAGATATTTCTGTAGCACACAATCGCCATCAGCATCATTGATGCTTGCTTTGTGCTTTGCCTTTGGCATTGAAAAGCTAGCCATTTTTTAAATTTGGAAGCTGAAATATTTAAAATTGAAATTAGTCAATTTTAAACATTTCAATCAATGGGCAGACAATATATGTTTAGTGTCTAAAGACAATAAGCATTTAATATAAAATATATGCTAACTTCAGTCTTCAGTTGCAGCTAATCAACAAGCAATAATATTGGGAAAAAATGAAAAGGAGTTTTTTTAATAAACCAAAGTACACAAAAACATTTTTATATGTTTTTCACTAAAAAACAAATCAAACTTTATATATATTCATCAGTCTAAAAATTATAATCATTCAAAGTTAAAAAAATGTGCAATTCTAAGATATGCTACCATGGTATCAAGTTCCAATAGCAAAAAGTCACAAAATTGGTGATTTTTTAACCTTTATCAATATATAGGTAAAAGAGTATAAAAACATACTTTTATATGTTGTGGAGTAAACAAATAAAAAAGATTTCAGAAAAAGCAATTAACTTTTAAATAGTAGCCATTTGAGATTTAAATTTTGCTCTTTTTTTGATGTGCATTTTCACTTTTAAAAACTTCAAATGCAAACCAAAAAAGATACATTAGAAAGAATAAAACAATTTGTTAATCTTATGTAGAACTGCTTGGTCTTTAAAATGATACCAGACTCAACATTGTATGTTGAATAGCAAAAAAGACATCACAACAAAAAGTGAAAAATTTTGTTTTTGTATGTCCAATGGCAACAATCTATAATGTATTTTTCCTATCTAAAAAGCAGAATTTTTTGGGGACAAAAAATGCTATAACTTTTTTTATTATTCAACCAAATTTAATAAGTGAAGCCATTTTGTGATGCTGTTATTGTCCTCTATCAGATACATATCTGAAAAGAAATAAATTTTAAAGTTTCAAAATCTCACTGGAGTCCCTCATAATGATATCATACTTTTTTATTTTGGTCAAGTAAGAAGAGTTTTTGTTGGAATTTTGTACATTGTCTTTAGTGTTATTATTAGCCATTCTTCCTCAAAAAGTCTAATTTTTCCAAGTTATAGATAACATAATGTTTGAATTGTGAAGTGGATTTTTGTACTTCATGTCATTTTTTAAATTTCTTCTAGATTATTTTGCATTACTGCTTTGCAAAATGCAATTTATAGTTTTATTGTCATTCTCCAAATATTAAGATACCATAAATTAAATTTTGATTCTTAGATAAATTTTAATATAATAAAATAGTCCTTAATATAGATCATACACCCAGCCAATCCAGCTGCCAAGCTGGCATGGGGCCTAGCCAAGGTAAGTTGCAAAAATGCTCACATTATATGGCAAGGCATTTAGTCCTGATAATAGAGTCATAGTTACTTTTGCCATTTACCCAAAGTTATGTTAATTTTTTGCTTGTCTTTTAAAGTAAGTATATATCAAGGTTCCCATAAATTTTTTACATTAAATAATTATTAATTAATTATTGCATGTCATTTATCCAAGGCTTGCTTGCTAACTATTGAAAGTTGCACACAAACTACCAAAGCAAAAAAAACGTCTGCCATTGTCATTATAAACCAGAAGATTCAACAAAAAGCATCTGCAACAACAATGCCAGCAACTGCTGCATCGAAACGGGCCAGCCGTAAGTCCAGCCCAGCAGCTGGCAAGCAGGCTGCTCAGCGATCGCGCAGTTCCAGCAAATCCCGATCGAAATCTGCCAGCCCGACTGCTAAACCTCGCCAGCGTAGCAGTTCGAAGACTCGAGCTGCTCCAGAGAAAAAGAGGACTCCGCAGCAAAAGCAGCAGAAGCAGCAACAGCCGAAGCCGCGCTCCCGGAGCTCATCGCGATCTAGAAAGCCGGCCGCTTCTCCAGCTTCGAACACGTCCACACCGCAGTCAGCTGCTAAACAGCCTAAAAAGACTGCGGCTCGTCCGCCTACGCCAACTGTTGCTAGGCAACGCCGCTCATCCGCTAGAGCTGTGAATCACAGCCCCGGCTCGCCTTCATCGTCTCCAACAAAGTCTGCTGCGGCCGGCACTTCAACTGCTACTAGAAGCGGTGGAGTATCGACTCCGACTTCTTCAACGACCGCCACCCGATCTGGACGGCGTGGCCGAGAATTTGGCGGCGCGATTGGCTCGGCTCTGATGACTGTCGGCCTGCCAGTGTCGCTGGTGTGGCTGAGTCTGCTGTCCGATGGCAAGCTTACCTTTAGCCGGTCGAATCGATTTTTATTTGGCAGCACTGGTAGTCTGGCGCTGGCCGATTTGTTTAGCGTTCGTTCGGCTCTGATCTATGGAGGCTGGGTGCTGGCTCAGCTGGTGCTGTATAGCCTGCCTATTGGTGGAAAGTAAGTCAATAATGGGAAATATATTATCATATTGATAATAATAATTAATTACACCTGTATCAGTTGGGCCAGATGTGCAACCGACAGCTCAGCTGCTGAAGGCTGCGTACGGCTGTTCAGTCCAAGGACTGGGGGGTCGCCACACACACCCTCAATTACCCCAGCTAATGCTGGCACCCATTTTACAGCTGGGTAAAACTGAAGTATTAAGTCTTGCTCAAGGACGCAAATTGTTTCAGTGAGATCGGGAATCGAACCCCCGACCTAAAAGCCCGACGCTCTAACTACTAATAAGCAAAATATACAAAATTTATTATGAAGTGATTCCAGACGACAAGTCAATCGTTAAAAAAAGTCGCAAGAGTCTTTAGCGCTTCTTAGTTATTGTATTATTTTCAACAGGTATTATATTTAACCATCGCCTCTCTAGGTGGGTGCAACACGAGGGCGGCCTGTACCATTGCAACGGCCTGTTCGCCTTGATCGTATCCATGCTAGCTTTAGTTGGCGCTAATTGGTATGGCATCAAAGTTGGCAGCATCATCTGCTCTGAGTTGACTCGGCTAGCCGTATGCGCCAGCCTGTTCTCCCTGCTGCTATCCATCGGTCTCTATGCGCGTTCGAGGCGCGTACCGAACTCGGCTCTGACTACCGAGGCTGCCTCCTCGATGAAATCTTCGGCTGCTAGCGGTCGGTGCACCTTCATCTACGAATTCTTCATGGGCCGGGAGCTGCACCCGCGTCTGTTTGGCGGTCGGATTGATTTGAAATTCTTTCTGGAGATGCGCCCAGGATTGATTGGCTGGGTACTGCTGGATATGGCTTTCATGTTCCAGGTCAAGGCTAACGGCGGCATTATCGGATTGCCATTCGCTACCCTCACTTTTATGCATCTGATCTACGTAGCTGATGCGCTGTTCTTTGAGCGATCGATTCTGACTACTACCGATATTAAACGCGAAGGACTCGGTTATATGCTGGTGTTCGGCAATCTGGCTTGGGTGCCCTTCTTCTATAGTCTGAGCGCTAGGCAGCTGATTACTAATCAGCCTACCATGCCTGCTTACTGCGTTGTTGGTGTCCTGTTCATCAACCTATTTGGTGAGTTCATTGTGTTTTTGCACTTTTTTGAGACTTGCCTGTAGAATTGAAGGTTTTCATC
Organism: Macrostomum lignano; assembly: GCA_002269645.1. Taxonomy (NCBI): domain Eukaryota; kingdom Metazoa; phylum Platyhelminthes; family Macrostomidae; genus Macrostomum; species Macrostomum lignano. Next base: position 54,665 of record NIVC01003339.1, read on the forward strand.
TGTTATTGAAGGTTTTCACCTGTTATTGAAGGTTGTCACCTGTTATTGAAGGGTTTCACCTGTTATTGAAGGGTTTCATCTGTTATTAAAAGGTTTCAGCTGTTATTGAAAGGTTTTACCTGTAATTCTAAGGTTTCACCTGTTATTAAATGTTTTCACCTGTTATTTAAGGTTTTCACCTGTTATTGAAGGGTTTCACCTGTTATTAAATGTTTTTACCTGTTATTAAAAGGTTTCATCTGTTATTGAAGGCTTTCACCTGTTGTAGTTGTTGGGTTTTTTTACCTGTTGTAGTTGTAGGAATTTCACCTATTGTAACTGTAGGGACTTCAACTGATGTACTTGTAGGTTTTCAACTGTTGTAATTGAGGGTTTCACCTGTTGTAATTGAATTGTTTCACCTGTTGTAATTGTAGGGTTTTATAAACGTTTCATTTCTGCAGCCAGGCAAGTCAATTCAGATATATAGATAAACTTACTGCTCAACCTTTTGCACCTATCCGCAGGCTACTTCATCTTCCGCGCCTCCAACTACATGAAAGACGAATTCCGGCGCGACCCGCACCAGCCCAGGTTTGCCAACTGTCGCACCGTGCCAACCGGTGTTCGCGGCCGTCACCTACTAGCCGCTGGCAGCTGGGCGCTGTGCCGTCATCCCAATTTTGTTGGCGACTTAGTGATGGCGTTTGCCTGGTCCCTGGCTGCCGGGTTTCACGCGCCGTTGGCTTGGCTGTACCCAGCCTACCTGCTGGTGCTGCTGGTGCACCGAGCCAGGCGTGATGAGATTCACTGCTCGGCTAAGTACGGCCTAGCCTGGACTCGCTATTGTGAACTGGTGCCCAACCGGTTCCTGCCAAGATTCTATCAGCGGGCTTAGCCTAATTGGTTAATTCATTGGATTGATTTTCAACAAAAAACCAACTGAAGGACACGAGTTTTGTTTGCAACTTTTTTGTCACTTAATTTATCCAACTTTTGGAATTTTAATGCTTCTTTTTTAAACATGCTACTCACAGTAGCAAAGTTTGGGTCGTTTTTTTATAAAAAAAATCAAAAATACATTGTTTTGTCTAAATTATTTATCTTGTTAATCTCTTCTTATCACTAAATCCATGTGTGTGCGAGCATATGCAGCTTTTGCGCAAAAGGCAGTCATTTGTGTATAATAAATTATCTATATATAAACAATTGTTATTGTTGTCAATAATAGCTGATTCATTAACTTTGCGCATGCTTGCGTCCTTTGATATTTTGTTGTTTCTTTGTCATTGTTTTTAATTAATTACTATATATATTGATCTGCTACTTATAAGTAAGCAAGGTGCAGGCATTAACTTATTTTTTATTTTAGTCCTTTTTTATTCGACTTGAAATGTTCGATTTGGCAGCTAAGTCCCATTGTTTGCTTTTTTAATTTTAATTTTTTCTCTGTTATTTTTTCTAACCAATTCTTTTTTATCTTATTGGTCATTTTAACCTACCAAGTGTACTCACTGACTAAATCCCAAATCCCCGTCTGCCTTGAAGTTTTTTTTGTATTTTTTAAATGAGTTTGTTCATTAAATTTATTATATCATACTTTAATATTTATTGTATAATTGTTAACCTATAATTCACTTATCACTGTCTCTGACTAAGTCACTGAACTTGTATATATGCATTAATTTGTTTTAGCTAATTAATGACCTACTTATAGTAATATTGTAGCTTGTGCATAACAACCAGCATCATATCTATTACTCTTAAACGTATAAATTTATCGTAGCCCTAAAATAATATCCGTAGTTTTGTACAGTTTTAAATGTTTAATTCGTTTCTATTTGTTTTGATATTAGTAACTTTTATTATAACAAAGGTGAAAGCATCCGCACATATATATATAAACCATTTTTTATAAATTGTAATTCGCTTTGTAGTTTCCCATCTATTCAACTCTGTTAATTGTGTGTGTTTTTTTTCAACTTTGCGGAAAATATAGGCCACTTACTGTTACTAAATTTAATTAATTCATTTTTAATTACTATTAGAAGTTTGTTAATTATATCCATCCAGTTGTACATAAATCAAGCTTTTTATTTACAACAGCAAAAAATAACTAAAATAATTAATTTAGCATTCAATTAGTCTTATATTGTAAGTGCGAAAAAATTCTCAGTGAGATCAAAAAGCAGGCGGCATTTTTATTGACTTAATTAATTTTTTTTTCTTTAAGCTGGCGGATTTATTTGTGCTCTTACAATTAAAGTCTGGACCAGCGCAATACTCGTAGATATCAGTTATTTAGTTATGAGAGTGATTTATATAAGTTAGTTCGGCCCTACGGCGCATGTACCTTTAAACTGATACGACCAGCTCTTTCTTAGAAAGGTCTTAGAAATGATTAAAGATAAACACGAAAGCAATTGTTTTACCTTAAGGCTCAGCAAACTCCGGTCCTAGGGTCTTTTGATACTTTACAATAAAAATCAAAGTTTGTGTCTCTTTTTCTTCTCTCCTCTCCCCTCTCACCTCTCCTGTCTTTTCTACTTCATCTGAGCAGTCTACAAACTGCAAATGTTTTCATCTGGATACTTAAATTTAGAATACATGCACTTCCTCAAAGCAGTTGTGAAAAATGTTTAAATTAAAATTATCAGACTTATAAAGCGTACACTACACTCAGCGACATTTAAAACCGAAACCCTACCGAAAAGAGGCGACACGTACGTCGCTTGCGGTTGAAGGTGAGAGGTAGAGAAGTAGAGTGTAGATTTTTTCGCGCCTAAAAAAGCTTGTTTCCGGTGCCTGATATTGAGCAGTCCCCGTCTCAAAACGTCTAGAATGACAGCAGATGGTTCATTCAAGCGCTTCTTTTCGATAGAAGCAGAAAATTTTGAATAAAAAAACAATTGCACGAAAGGAAAAACAAAAGCAGCTTGAAGCTCGATTATGCTTGAATCAAAACAATATGCGACAGTGTTTGAAACTGCTCTGCTAGAACTCAAAAAGCGGCACAATGCGCTGTCAGTTTCGCAGCTCTGCGCCACCAGAGCATATGCGGAGCGGCGCCCGCGCCCTCCCCATTTGGCAAATTTTGTTATTCATCCACATCGAAGGAGCTGAGGTGGCTGCAGTCTAAGTTGAACCTCAGCAACGAGAGCAGGATTAATTTTAATGCATGCAGAATTTAACTGCCGCCTGCCTGCCTCCCGAGCTTTCGCATCCGCAATATCGCACTGCAGCCAGCATGGCAAACCAGCTTCATCGCTACTCCAGTCTCCGTTCTGCTTGCAGCGGCCTGTTTGGCCCAGCTGGTCTACTGCGAGAGCCTGCCGACCGGGCTCCTGGCACCGCTTGAGCAGCCCGCAGTGCCTGCCTGAGAATCTGACAGTCCGGGCGGCTCAAAATTCGAGAGGAATCATCGAGTGCCTCTACGAGGCTGGCTCGAGCGGCCTGCAGGTGGCCAGACACATCAGTGGATGTCGGAGAATGTGGAGTGGAGCAGCGAGGGAGGCAAGCTCGACGGAGTGTCGTCCAAGATGTGGCTGGAGAACGTGGAGTTCGCGAACTACCAGCTGCCATTCTCGTGGCTGGTCAGGCTCAAGCGGGAGATCAAGCAAGCAGCAATTCTTGACAGCCACGACTGCACCACCAAGATCGATGGAGACACCTTCTGGGACGGCACACCGACTATCCAAGGCCTGTACCTCCACAGAGTCGCTTTGAGTTATTATACTTACAAAACTGCACCGGAAACGAACTCGTTTGACCCGAATTCGTCGGCTCGTGGCTAAGAAACAGCTTCGTCGGCTCGTGGAAGTCAGCGTAACGTCGGCGTCTCTTTCAAGCCAAACATTTTTCTCCAACGGAGGCTTCGTGCCGCCAGAGCAGGTGAAGCTGTGTCAGGGCCATATTCTGAAGCAAGCAATCCCAACTGCACCTGTCTGTCACCCTCGGATTTCAACATGGCGACTTGCGAATGCTGAAAGGCGGTGGCAGTCATGAATGACACAATGACCGAGGCTGAGATCCGCAACTTCTTCGGTCTGGTGCGCTGAACTGCTGGTGAAACTGGATGAACCGACTCTGAACTATGAAGGCTATAGATTAAATCCCATTGCTCTAACCCCATCATGCTTTAATCTAATTGCTTTAATCTCAGTTGTTTTAGTGATTTAATCTCAGTTGCTTTAATCCCATTTGCTTTACTCCCAGTTGTTTTAATCCCAGTTGCTTTAATCCCAGTTGCTTTAATCCCAGATGCTTTAATCCCATTTGCTTTAATCCCATTTGCTTTAATCCCAGCTGTTTTAATCCCAGTTGCTTTAATCCCAGCTGCTTTAATCCCAGTTGCTTTAATCCCAGTTGCTTTAATCCCAGTTGCTTTAATCCCAGTTTCTTTATTCCCAGTTGCTTTAATCCCAGCTGCTTTAATACCAGTTGCTTTAATCCCAGCTGCTTTAATACCAGTTGATTTAATCCCGGTTTCTTTAATCCCAGTTGCTTTAATCCCAGTTGCTTTAATCCCGATTTCTTTAATCCCAGTTGCTTTAATTCCAGTGGCTTTAATCCCAGTTGTTTTAATGCTTTAATCTTAGTTGTTTTGATGCTTTTATATCAGTTGTTTTAATCCCAGTGTGATAAAATAGGCAATTAGATAAATAGCATGCACGGTGAGCAATTACATGTATTTAGGCCCTAGACAAACCTACTTGGAGCGTCAGAGATTTTAAAGCTATTAATCCTAATCGCCTATCGCCGGTCGGCGAGTTCTACCAGTCTTCTCTAATAGCCGCAGGTACAGTACAAGAAAAGAAAGAACACGAGGGAACGCGAACCGAAAGATTTAGAGAGTGATAATCCTATGTGATACGAGCTACAAACTGATAATTGGCTAGACGATTTAATTTGATTACTTCAAGTTACAAAATTCAAATTCAAAGCGGCGCAGATAACTAGAGTTGACAAAACGACGATAACGGTTAATAATAATAATTAGATTACGCAACTGGCAAGCAGATCTCAGCTGAGAAGAAGAGGAAGAACCGAACACGACCACGGATAAGACTCCTAACCCCTGGCCTAAACCAGAACCTACACTCAAACGAGAGCCCTGCCGAATCGACCGTTCAACGGAGTACCGACAAAATTCTATCGGCACTGCCCTTCAGTGTAACACTGAGGCCCTCGGGGTCGAGGCCGCGTACTTGATCAGATCCGACAGTCTCTATCTAAACCGCGCTTGATAGCGACGACGTCAGACAAGGATGCCGAATCGTTACGCTACAAGACTGAAGCGGTCGGGCGGGGAACAAAACTATGGACCGGGGATGACGAATTCAGAACGCCTCAAAGCGCGAATCAAAGGGAAACAGGCCACCGGCCGGGAAGCTGGAACACAAACCAAGAACCGGGGAAAGAAGGGGGGTGAGATCCGATTGCCAAACTCACTTTCATTTATAGTCAGAGTCACAACCCCTCAAAACTCCCCTCAAGCCGGGTGGTGGTCGTCTGGCCGGCCGCCCGCTAAGCCGACTTGCACTGTGCCCGCGGCGCCGGGTAGAACTGGAACTTGCCGCGTGCCAGGGTCCAGGCCGGTTCTGATTGGCTGGCCGCGCAAAGCTGGGGTTCGCAGACAAAAGCTCAACCCTCCGCTGAGTCACAAATGGCGTCTGACTTCTAACCTGTTTACGCAAAATAGATTCTAACTAACAAGAAAAAAGTACACCAAAACGCATGACTAAACTAAAGCAAAATAACAATTCAATAACAATAATGCAAAACCTAACTAATAGAATACAAGGCTATCGCAAAAGATGCTCACACTACACCAGTTGTTTAATGCTGTAATCCCAGTACTCTCAGCTGTAACCACAGTTTCTTTAATCTAAGCTGCTTTGGATACCAGTGTGTTTAATATCCCAGCTAAATTCAGTAAGTCAGTCAGTAAGCCCGACACTCTGGTTGGTAGATCTAAACGCAAATTTGATTGAACTTTAAAACCTGACAACTTTGAAAATGACTTATTTTTAGGTTTTACCGAGCTGCAGTAGTAGGAAATGCGTCTTAAAATAATTTAACCAAGAATCAGTTCGAGTCTAGTCAGAGTGAGTGAAGTCAGAATGAATTTAACTTTATATTTTGGCTATTGCAGTTTCAAATCCTTCGTGTACATTTTTAAGAACTTTCAGTCTAAGTAGTGTGTTAGTGCAGATAATTTTCAGTGGCTAGTCGAATTTCATTCTGGTAATACGATGTACAGTACATGCTGTCCTAGTTTTCAGTTTCAACTTTAACCTCACATGTCGCCACACTGAGCCTCATTGACAATAGGTCGTTGCTGTCCTCACTAAACTGATTCCTCAGCCAATCGACGTGCTCTTTCCGGTCCTGGCAGTACTGATGTAGCTTCTCCGAAATCTCCAAGTCCTCGTCACCGATTTCGTGCTCTATCCACATCGCCAGTCGGTTTTTGTTGCTTTTAGTCGGCGCACGTCCAACGTCGAGAACTTTAAAAGCGTGCTTGGCGCTGTACTTGGCATTCGGATCGGCTCTCTTGTTGGTTCGATCGTCAATAGCATTCAGCACTTTCTCTACATGGTCGCATAGTTCCTTCACTTCGTCCAACCTGTCAGAGTCATCGCAGTTGAATCTGAACTCGTAGAATACGCAGCGACTTTTCAAGGAGACGCTGCTTACGATAGCGCTGCCGCTGTGACTAGTGCTGGCACCGTCGCTAGCTTGATGCGGATGCAGCGGAACGGCACTTGTATTGGCATGAACACTTCGTTGTTTAGGCTGGTTCACCTGTTTCTCCTTCATCAGAGCTGTTAGCTTGGAGTTGAGCATCGTCGCCGATGTACGCTTCGTCGCGTCGCAGGTCAGTAAGTTGTTCAAGATCAGACGAATCGAGTCCAACACAGGCTTGTGAGCATCGTATTTGAACGGACTTTTACCGATGTCAATGCAGTGTTGATCTACACAGATCTGTCCTTTTGAGTCTTCCTGTGAGCTAAACGGCGTCATATACTTCGCAGCTCCTGCGGTGTCAGACGGAATACAGCATCGCACATCACCACACCAAGGGAGAAGCAGTCGGATTTGTTGTTGTAGCACCTGCTGACAGCCTCTGGCACCCTCCACAGCTCGGTACCAACTCCAGGCGTTAATTCATGGCCGCTGCAGTCGTCAGGCAGGTACCTACTGCAGTTAAAGTCGCACAGTTTGCAGTCGAGGCTGCCGTTGAACATCAGAATGTTTTCACTCTTCACGTCTCGGTGCAGCAGCTTGCTGCCGTGCATGTAGCTGAGAGCGTCCGACAGCGGTACCATCCAACGCAGGCAGTGGGCCAAGCTGTAGTGATCCTCTCTGCCAGTGCCCTCAATGTCCGTTGGAAATTGGCGCTTCTCAGTTTCGAAGTGCAGCAATTTGTACAAGCTCAACTCGCCGGCCTCCATGATATACAAGCACTGGCTGGAGTGCATGCCAAAGGCTGAAACTATGTTAGCGTGGTTGCACGCTTTGAGAAGTCTGTACTCATTCAAACAGGCTTTGGCAGCGTTCCTAGGCATTAAGAATTTCTTAACTGCAACGTAAGGAGTTTCATTAATGCGAAGTGTAGGTAATGATTGGCCTACTTTAGTCCGATCGCTGCACAGTTTCACTTTGCACACATGTATTCGGCTAGTTTTGTACAGATCCTCGGCATCGTTGAAGTTCAGACAGTTCGTGTCTATGCACGTGCCAGATTCCTCTGTGTTGCAGGTCTGCGTTGACTCGCTAGACAGACTGTGCTGCAATCGAACTCGAACCTGCGTTTATCGGGAAATAATTATAGCTAAATAAATAGAGATATCAATACATTCACTTTACCGAAATCCATTCAAGCAGATCATGATGTTATAAAAAAATACATTAAATGTACATGCACATGTATACATGTATATCTGAAGAACAATATTTGCCATACTGTTAAGTTGCCCATGTAAAATTAACTTTGATGCATTGACGATTTAACTAACAAGTATCTCTCAGTTGTTTTAAGGCTTACCATTGCTTCAGATGACGTCGACATTTTCATAGAAACAAGGATCAAGCAGGGCGGCTGCTCTTATAGGAACTGTTCTCAGATTTTTGTGCTTTATAGTTGGGTGGGTAGGCTTTTTGTAAGTGTGTTACTTCACTTCATAGTCAGTTGCTTTTCTTTTAATAATAAGTTTGCTCAATTGTCATCGGAATAAAAGAGACTTTATGGCCTAGATTTTTTAAATAAACTACTCGTATATAATTTTACACGAGTTATGAGTATAGCTGAGCATTGAGAGTAGCATACAAGCGCGTAGGTACCCGGCAAGACCCGTATTTTCTAGCATCCCTCCTTTGAAAGAAGAGCCAGAGAAAAAATACTCTGCTATTGTTTGGAATTTTTATAGCCACTTAGCTGAAATCTGTCTGCAGAGAAGTGAGAAGCAGCAAATGCCTCATGTGACTTGCTTGCAATTTAACTGGATGAGTAATCGCAAAAATTCAGTGCACAAGTACTCGCGTTTCATTCTAGATCTTTCAGCTTTTCAGTTTTTCATATCATATAAAGACGAAACAGCGTAAATACTAAAAGACTCAACTTCAAGCAACACAACAACACAAAGTACTTCACCCGCCAGCCACAGCAGTGGCCAGAAAGGGGGAAGTCAGAGAGCGCGTCTCTGGGCCATGGCCTCAGAAAGTCACACTCCCCCGGCTTGGTCCGGGGCGCTAGCATCGGTCAAAAGCCTGTCCGGATATCTCGCGGTTCGCCCTTGGCCTCGCCTGCGCGGTCCTTGCAGCTTGAGCAGCAGCACTTCGATCGTTTTTCCCCTAACAGACTGCTAGGGCAGCGTTGTGGGGTGCCGCAAGAGAGAGAGAGCACTTCGTGCAGCGGCTCAGGGCAGCGGCCCTCCGACCGGATGACGTGGCCAGCCAGTCGAAGTCGCCGCCCGCGCAGCAGGCCAGAAGGCCGCATCGGGCGTGCCCTCGTGTAGAGCGCGGCGTTGGTCTCGCTGCCTGGACTGCTGCGCACTCCCACCGCCACACGCAGCATGGCCGCTCACGCGCAGCGTCCAGCTGCCTCTCCAAGGCATCCGTCAGGGTCTAGGTCTCGGCGTGGACCCTAAACCCGGAACCCTGGACCCTAACCTCAAGATATATGTACTAGTAATAAGATTAAACGAATTCCGAAGACAAGCAATTTTATTTGAATTTAGGCTCTGAAGAATCTGCACTGATGTATATCTGTCAGTCAGACAATGTATTGTAAGATTCTAGATCATTAGGTGATGTCACAACAATCACGAAAATCAGATTTCCGACTAGAATACACTCTTGGTTAGTCTGCGAACTAGTTTCTTATTGTTATCAATCTCTCTAAGTTAGATTTAATTTAGAAGTCGATGTAAAAGGGACTAGGACTGGATTGCATATTGACCATGCAGGGACAGGGACAGCCTTATTGCTAGGGGTTCTTAGCGAGCTTTCCAGGCATCACTAAAGGCACCAGCTGTATCTCTCTTCAACGAATTTTATACATTGAGCTTCTACTAAATAACAAATTCGTAAATCGCTGGGTAATTCTCGCTCAGACCCACTCACATCGCTGCTAAGATATATATAAATGAATAAATTAAGCTTAGAACCATTCTGATACACCATTTAAAACACGATGCAATTGAAGATTTGGGATAACTTCAAATAACTTCTGGGGTAATTGTTGTGTAGCCAAGGCTTGAAGTTTTCCAGTTGAGTTGAAAAATAGAGTGCTAGGTGCGCACAGTTGCTTTATTTATATTTTCGTTATTTAAGAAAAACTACATGATCGATATTTTAACTACAGTAGAAAAACTGCACGATCGATAAATTCAAGAGCTAGAGATATCACGTGATTAATAATACATTATACAGATAATTTATCAACTACTCTACTTAAAGTGGCAGTATAAGTAATAGGCAATAATAATAATATAGGTAGCATTTACGTTATAGTAGAAACATTCGTAAAATATTATCTATCATTAAGTTGGTCTGTCAGGTTACACGACACAACAGTAATAAAGCAGAGCTGTCAAAGTTGTCGTGATCGAAATTAATAATTAACAGACACAAAAATAGCTAAGAATAAAGTCCTAAAGACTATGCTAAGGGAAGTAAAAACAATGATACAATACTAATATACACTAATTATAATATTCATAGAAATAATTCTCAAATTAAGAGAGAAATTAGCAAAATACGCAGGCGTTATACTGCCAGTAGTGCATAATGTAAATGAATATGGAGAAAAAATAAATATGGGTGAATACAGAGTGAAATTCTGGGCTTATTAACTACTATATTTCAGATGAGTCTACATAACTTTCCAAGATCACGGCTAATTTTTGAAAGCCTCATGTACGAGAATATATTTTTAAAACTGCATTCAGGGATCGATAAGCCATGCTATTGGCTGATCGTGAATTCAGGAAAATAGATTGCTTATCTGCGAGACTTGTGACCAAATTTTTGCCTTAATTACGATTGCTGTCTCCCATTTTGAATATAAATTAAAAAGACACTATTTGACACACCTAAAAAGCTACTCACTTATTTAACAATTTAAAGAATTATTTGATGCTGGGAATGTGGAATAAATATATTGATACTCAGACAAATAATCAGCTATAAACTCTTCAGATTAGCAAACCTTGGTTTTCTTTCACCAATAAGTTCTCTGACAGCTGCAATGAAAAAAACTTTTAGTATACTAGGTAGTAGTAGATAGCAAAGTAAATAATAGCTAAGACAATTTTTCTACTACGTGCTACGAAAAATAAAACAGACAGAGCTAGGTTCTTAGTAAAAAGGTTTATTCTTTTAAAAAATGTTAACAGTTGTACTAGAATAGCTCGTTTACGAATTTAATTATGAATTTAATCCAAACTTTGCCAGCAAGTCTTGCAGCTCCTTTATACTTTGTTCCAATTTTTCGATTTTATGTTCAACATCCTCCTTTAGTTTTTTCTTTGTTTCTTCGTCCAGTTTGTCTTCACTGATGTATTTCCATACGTCCACAGACATTCGCTTTAGCATGAAGCGTATTATCGCTTTTGGAATGCTAGTGGCGATTCTAGTTACAACAAACCCGATGTATCTGTGACATACCACGCTTAGGGTTTGCTGCAAGACTTCAGTGGAGTCACTGCTGGTTGCTCCAGTAACTAGCGGAACAATTTCTTTTATCAAAGGTTCAAGGAAGGGCCGAAACTCAGCTGGAAGCCTGGCGGTTGCTCCCTTTTCGATCAGTTTATTTATCAATTTTTTGCCATCTTCCTGAGCTCTGCAAAATAATTTACCATTTTAAAATGGGTTATAAGTCCGGCGTTTGTAGTAGCATTCGCATAAATTGAAAAAGATAAAATCACAGTTTTAAACTCTGAGTTTCAATCTAAATTTAGCTCGTAAAAACTCAAAGAATGGACTGAATACCATTTTTTTTCTATAAATATATCTCTCTAAAACTGACGCGATGTTTGTCTGTTTGTCCGTTTGTCTGCGTGTTCGATCACTGAGAGATAAAAATATTAATAACTAAACATACCTTTTTGCTTCCTATTTGGTTTTTTCATCATTCAAATTGGTGCGTGGCCGTCAGCAGTCTAACGTGGCAGCGTAGTAGAGATTCTGCATAGACAAACCATAGAAAGCCATAGATAACAGAAATCAATTTGGTTTTACCTGCGAGCAATTTGGGCCATAGCTGGAAGGCATAGCTAAAGCAAAGAGAGAACCATATGCTAAAATCCGTCTGGTGGACAGAGAGAGGATAGTGAATGCATACATGACGTGAAATAAACCTAATTGGTCGCGAAAAAAAAACAAATTGCTCGGTGACTTCAGTTCTTAGTCTATGGTGAACATGACTTCTGCTGGGCTATTTTCAACGCACCTAATTGGACGCAGTAAAACCAAATAGGAAGCAAAAAGGTATACTAATATGCATACGAGTTTTTTACTTATTGAAGTCGGCCATAGACAATTGCAGCGAACGGCTGCCGTGCGTTTCACCCATGGATGAAGGAATAGAATGGATCGCTTATCTGAAAACAAGTCTATGGCCAAGATTTCCTAAAAATTTTGATATCCCCCCATGAATTTCATTGGATGCTGGAATTTAATAATAGTCCACCCTAACTTCTTAATGGCTGAAGCTTTTACTCGGGGAAACGCTAATTTCTTTCCCTTAGCCGTCGTGGCCCAGAGGAAGAAATCAGTTACGAGACTAATAGATGTCTAACGTTAATCGTGACTTTGGAATTTCCCTCGCGTACAAGCTTCAGCCAGTAAGAGCTTAGGGGGACTATTATTCCTTTTTACGCTCTATTTGATAAAAACTGCAACCAATTTGGCCACGGCTCAGCCTGACGCAGCCGCAGCAATTTTCCATAGACAGCCACCGCTAGCGGCAACCAATTTGGTAAAAACTGCGAGCTATTTTGCCAGCTTGAAGATAGCAGCTGGGAGCCCCTTCGCTGAGCGGCCTTGAGTCCTCGCCGTCCAGATGTTCACCCCAAACTCGTCCATGAAGATGGTGTTCACCTGGCTTCCCTCGTCCAGCATCCATTCAACGTGCATCCTTCGCGCCTCCTTTGTAACAGGCATGTTCCAGTTCACAGGTACCTGGCGCAGTAACTTCAGGGTGATGAGGCGACCATCCAGAGCACGACTGATAGTGGTCAGACTCACGTTGGCAACGTCATTGTGTTGGTGCAGCAGGTGCTCTCTCATTTGTTGCAGCGTCGCAGTAGGTTGACCACTTGACCTTCGACGAATTGAACAATGGTGTCCACCATAGCCTCCGTCAGCGCCATCCTCTTCACTCCTCCTTTTGGCAGAGTGCCAACTCTACCAGTTCGTTCATACGTGGTCACGATGTTCCTCACTGTCGGTTTCTTCATCCCCATCATTCTGCCAAGCTCTCCCCAGTCGTCGCCACTCCTGTACGCTCTCACGATTCGCTCTCGATCCAGCTGACTTATCTTTTGGTACGGCCCACGATTCGCCATCAGAGCAGCTGCTATCTTCAAGCTGGCAAAATAGCTCGCAGTTTTTACCAAATTGGTTGCCGCTAGCGGTGGCTGTCTATGGAAAATTCTATGTCTATGGTCAGGCTGAGCCGTGGCCAAATTGGTTGCAGTTTTTATCAAAGGTACCTTTTTACGTTCTATTTGATAAAAACTGCAACCAATTTGGCCACGGCTCAGCCTGACCATAGACATAGAATTTTCCATAGACAGCCACCGCTAGCGGCAACCAATTTGGTAAAAACTGCGAGCTATTTTGCCAGCTTGAAGATAGCAGCTGCTCTGATGGCGAATCGTGGGCCGTACCAAAAGATAAGTCAGCTGGATCGAGAGCGAATCGTGAGAGCGTACAGGAGTGGCGACGACTGGGGAGAGCTTGGCAGAATGATGGGGATGAAGAAACCGACAGTGAGGAACATCGTGACCACGTATGAACGAACTGGTAGAGTTGGCACTCTGCCAAAAGGAGGAGTGAAGAGGATGGCGCTGACGGAGGCTATGGTGGACACCATTGTTCAATTCGTCGAAGGTCAACCTACTGCCTCTCACGCCTCTCAAGTGCCTGCGCTGGATCAACCATTCCCAGACGTACTTCAATCGGTGCTTGAATGCTGAGGACATAATGTTCTGACTTCGTGCATGTATTGTTAACATTCTTTATCGTTATTGTTATGCTATTGAGCTGCTATCTTCAAGCTGGCAAAATAGCTCGCAGTTTTTACCAAATTGGTTGCCGCTAGCGGTGGCTGTCTATGGAAAATTGCTGCGGCTGCGTCAGGCTGAGCCGTGGCCAAATTGGTTGCAGTTTTTATCAAATAGAACGTAAAAAGGTATATATTAAATTCCATTAGCCACTGAAATTCATGGGGGGGGAGAGAATATCCCAATTTTTAGGAAGCCTTGGCCATAGACTCGCTTTTAGATGAGCGATCCTTTCTATTCCTTCATCCATGATTTCACCCCATTTCAACACGCTTATGCTAGCTGTAATATACAGCGTAGTGTAGCAGCGCAACCATATAGGCTTGCTTACATTGCGAGCGTACTTACATTTCAAAAGTTATTCTGGGCCCATTTTGTGAAGCGCTTGTACATGTTTTCGGATAGTTTAGCAGGTTGGTCAGATTTTCTAAATACCTATTCGTACTGCACGAGGAACTTACTGTTGATTTGCTTCCTCATCGACGTCCAAGCTGCTTTGATAGAAAGCTGCCTCCATGCTCATAATGACATCGATTTTGCTAGCTACATCCCGTCGGAGCACCGGAAGGTATTCGCAAATCATCGTATTGATAGACTTCTCAAGTGGCTCATGGCTTGCCATGCACCTTTTCACTTCAGTTTGAATTCGATCTTGAATAATACATTCGATATCACTAATAAGTCGCTCAATAGTCGGTTTCAAAGCCTTTAATATGTGCTTTTTGACGACTCTTTTTAGGACAGGGAAATAGTGTGGCAGGCCTTTGAACTCTTCGCCAACTTGATCCTCGCACTCCTCATCGAGAATAGACTTCACTGAAAGTGTGACAAAGATTCAGGGCCGGAATTAGTATAAATAAAGCGAGCTAAGAATGCAACGGTTTTAACTTATAAAACTTCAGGTCTTACAATGATTTGGCTCTAGAACTTCCTCGGCAATCGTCTTTAAATCCTGCTCGAACTTGTTCCACTTCATCTTGCACTCACTGAAGAGTTCATTCTTCTTTTTGCGACAAGTGCCGGTAAGTTGTTCCTCAAGCTTCTTATTAAGTTTAATGAAGAGATTCTTCAACTCTGAATTAGCACCATCATTCTCGTCTTTAAGCTTTTCCAACTCTTTGGCCTCGTCTCTCCACAAGTTCTGGAGTAAAAAAAGGACTGTGATAATATAAATTAACATATTTTTTATTCAGCAAGAAAATAATTTACCAAAAGTTTTGAACGAAATTCCTCTTTCCTTGGCCTTAAAATTCGATACATGTTTTCCGCTAGGTGACTGATGAGCGCATCGAGGCCAAGTTTTGATTGCGGTTGGTTTTGCCAAAAAGATTGCCGCTTGAAGAAATCCGTTTCCTCGTCAGATGAGTACCTGCCCGTTTTTGAGTAGCAATGGACAGCAAACGCATCTCTATCTCTTAGCATATCCGGCACCTTCTGCTGTTTGTTCTCCGCAAGGTTATCGCAGTGAGTCAGCACGAACACGGTCCGTTTAAACTCCGGGTCAAGCCTCTTTGCAAAGTCATAACCCTTTGAAGTATCAATGTCGTTGACTGCCTTCAAAACGACAACCATCAGTATGTTGGGTTTGTTAAGTTTTTCTCTCAGGGCAACCGTATTTTCGTCGTCATCTTTCATGTCACTGTGATTGAGTTAGATTACTAAAAAAGATGCGTAATTAAACTGATGAAATCTGTGCAGCAACAATTGTCAGAAAATTAAATAATTAGTGCCTCTTAAAGCCAGGGGCGTCTACCACAGTCAGATTAGGACGATCTGGCCCGCTTACTCTTATATTGAGGACTGAGTTCATAGAAATATTCTGTCCTGGGAACTTTTCGTTCATGATGTCTTTCAACTTCGATGAAAAGTCCTCTTGAGATTCCACGTTGATTGATTTTCCGTCGAAGCTGAAAAATATTTGATGGATGCACATATAAGCTCGACCAAATCGTTGTTTACACTGAAGATGCTTATAAAAAACTTTTTTTACAATAAGTCAGTAACAGTAACTGTGCTGCAGCGTTTTCCATCCCGATTTAACAAACTGTTAGAGCTTTTCTTACGAGCGCCCTGCCTCAACCAATGAACGAAATTTAATCTACAAAGAATTGATTTCATGATAAAATCCTTTGGGAAAGCCAATATAAAAACCAAGGACGATTTAACTACAAGCAAGACAGAGGCTTCACTTCTCGAACGATTCCCGCTCTCCGTTTTTATCGCAATCTAGATAGCATCTGTTTGCCAACTTCTGTAATTTTCTCCGCGCCAGTCTTTTAACCATTTGAATTAGAAAGCTGTCTATGAAACTTCTAGCTATCCAACACAAAAGAGTTGAAATTATATTGAAAAGTGAATAAAAATAGTTCCTGTGACCGGTGAAGGAAGTCCTGCTGCTTACGATGCATGGCCCTTGGTACCGGGGCTACTGAAAAAACTGATCTGATACCCCCGTTTATGAAGTGTACTTTGTTCCCTGGCGGTTTCATGCCTTGTTGTTGTCGTAAAGTTTAAGTAAATACGTTATTGACTTCCAATTTTGTAAATTTTATCACGTAATATCACGCAACTGCAGCAAAATTGTTGTGAACCAAAATCACTCACGTCTCAATCGTGGCATGTTCTGTATCCTTGCATCGAATACTTAGCCTGATGAGACATTTCGTACAGGTGCCTTCCCCTTTAGGAAGCTTCACTTTTGCGATCGCCTCGAGTACGGTCGACTTTCCCTCGGACTGGTCGCCGAGCACTACAATCTCGGGTAGGTCGATCTCGCTGCCCAGCTTCAGCTTGTCGATGGCATCGAGCAGCAGGACGTACTGTTCGCCCACGTCATTCAAACTAAGTTTCTGTCTCCCGGAGCCCCGAGGGATGCGGGTATTTTGGCTAGTTGTCCTCATTTGACTTGAAGTTTGAACCAGTTGCTTTGGAGATGGACTGGGCGGCACTGAGAGTTCTGTTGTGTCAAAAAAGTATGCAATATTTTTAATATTTTGCAAGTGCAAAGTTTGAATTGCAACTATTAACTACTTATATTTAAATCTTATCTGAAACATTTCTTTTACATATAATTTTCCATTATGTGTACAATAATTTTCTGTATTTGTACAACAGACTGGCACACAAATCCATCGATAGAGTGATAAGTAAAACTTGAAATGTATGGAAGAAGCAATCATTACAGTTTGATATTGCAGTCAAACAAAAAAACTAGTGATATTAACTAGAATGAGTAGGCTTTTACGACAATACTTTTGCGTACATCGCGTAGCTATGGACACGGATAGCTGTTTATACCGTTTTGTGTACTTTTCGAACTGCAAGCCTATAATTTAATTTAAACTTTAATTTTTACCAAGCATTTTTTAGATTTTCTTACCATAGCTGGCATCGGGTTGGTATCCATGTAAGCCGGTGGATGAATTTCGCGAAGGAAAATCTGCTGGATCGCTGTTGCCTGAGCGTGGTAAAGTTTTAAGCAATTCTTCCATTTTTTCTTCCATTTTTTCTTTGTTAGAATCGCCTGCCATTTTTCTTCATTCGTTGCAATAGGCACAACTAGCTCAGTAGCTCAGTAGCTCAGTAGCTCAGCAGCTCAGTAGCTCAGTAGATCATTAGTAAAGAGTAGTATATAAGTTGTTTCTTAATTGCTATTACAAGCGCAGATGCAGCAGCAGCCTGGCTATATACAACATTAAATAGTTTTAGTAACCTAGCAACAGCTTATTTAACGTTTTGTTTTGAGTTTGTTTAGTCTTTTCTTTCTCTACATGTACAAGCTACTTCGTACTCTGGCCTTTAAAAACCACTTCTTTTACTGCTCGCATATGCACACCGTTGTACGCCGTTTTAGTGTTCATCATTTTTATTTCAAGTACACTTGTACAGCCATGTTTAAAGAACTTCACCTTATATTTGCTTCGAGAGAAGCTGAAGTTCGCTCTGGCCGCTCACTGGGGTTATATTTAGCTTATTATGACTAAAATTACTAAGTTTGATTAGTTGGTAAAGCACAATTATTTTGTGTAGCTACGCTTATTAATTCAATTGTCTGGAGAGGGGAACTCTTCAATCTTCTTTTCGGACAGCAGTCCTTTTCGCTGCTTGGAATGCTCCAGAAAAAAGTCTTGTTTGTCTAGCTTTGGGATAATTATTTGTGACGAATAAGGCGAATAAGACGGATTTGTGTAGCGGTTAATTTAGATAGTTCACGATTAATTAGCAGATCGGCAAGCCGCTTCAACCCTTAGACTTTTGCTAGTGCTACTTAAAATTGCTGGATCAGTTAATTAACTAATTGGTATGCCAAGGTAGACGGCGGAAGAGTTGGTGTAAGGAGGCCAGACAGCGTCACAGCTAAGGGTTAGCGAGCCTAGGTCGAAAAGCGAAGCAAGGGGAAGGGCGAGAGCGGCTGCTGACTGCAGTGTAAGCATATATTTAAAGGTAAACAGATAACAACAACACCCTTAATCCAAAACCCAGACAAACAACCCCCCACGCGGCGCGCAATGTACATGTACAAATTAATCGATAAATATATCAAGCAAGAATAACATATGTCAGTACAAGTACATAGGTAGAACTACTTTACGAGAAATAATAACGATATGAATATAATACAAATAATAGAATAAATACATACGAGGCTACAAAACAAAAGCAATTAACAGTAAAAATAGCGCGATAATAATACGTACGAATATTGTTAAAATAAATGAAAGAATACAGTATGCATATGAAAATAAAGAAATACGATACACGCTTCTACGAATCACACTGTCACATATTATATAAGCCTGATTCAGAATTGAGAGTTCCACTGCTGCTGATGAAGACAAGTTTTCTAGGTTCGAAATTAATTGCGATCAATCTAGATCGCATTTGCTTGAGATTTGTACTCAAGACTGTTCTTTTCAATGATAGAATTCATTTCCCCTAAAGGTTATTTTTTGTTGTCATTTTGTTCTCTCATCGACTGCAGAAATCAAGCAACTTAATTACAGACAGAGCTCGATGGAATTACGGTAATGATGACAGATGTAATGTACACTGTACACGCATTTTAAGTATTTCGAATGAATTTCGGACTCCCCAACTCCTTTTAGCTTACTTTTTGTTCACTTAGCTACATGTAGAACCCCCCCCCCCCCTGCTAAAAGACACGTCCCAGTCCTCACATGGTAAATGCGATCCAGTGTCCCTTTAATCGACTAGGACTTTGACATGGACAGGAAAAAGACACTGGTTAGCTGGTCAGTTCAGTGCAACTTCTACATAGTCGGAAACCCGATTTCTGTTCTCTATCAGCTAAAAAAACCCAGTTGCTCGCTGCATCTTTGCTACCTTTGGGGCTGACAGGAGTGGGAGGTCAGAGCTTAAGTTATCGATTTCTATAGACTGAGGACCTATAGTCAAAGGCTAAGAGATCGGCTTCATCAATTATATGATTTTGATGTAAATAATGAGTCTGAATTCTACTAAAAGTACTTGTCGTAGGTTCGTTGAACTTAATAATACGAATACACAGGGCCGGATTACGAGTTCCAATACATGTAGTTACTTTGGTTCGTACTTATATAAAAAAGAATTAAAGGCTGAAAGATCTAGAATGAAACTGAAGTACATTTACGTGCGCTGCATTTCTGCGACTACTCATTCAGTTAAACTGCAAGCAAGCCACATTACGCTCGTATGCAGCTTTTTGTAACTTTTATTTGCTTGTAAAATACTTGGTCAATGCTCAATTCTCCGCTAGACTCGCAACTCATGTGAAAATCATTTTGAAAACCAAGCTGTAAAAGTTTTTAGAGCGAACTTCTTTTGTATACGCTTGGAGGAGCGCACACGAGGCAGACCTCGATAAGAATCCCACAGAGGCCACAAAATGCATTCATGAACAGCTGTGGTTAAATTTTCGATTCAGACAAAAAGCACGGCTTTTGCTCCCTGCACCATACAGCTAGAGTTTGAAGAAGTCTTCAGAAGAAGTCAGCCAGCGATTAAATTTCTTGCTCCACTACACGCTGCCTTGAATCTGTGTGTTTCCACTCAAAGAACACTTAATCGTAAGTTAACACTTAACACTTAACCGCTAATATATCCGGCCTGTAAAAACCACTTAAGTGTATTCGTCATAAGATGTCAACTTACAGATAATAGTTTAAGAAGGGAAATTGCTTGTTGGGGGCGGCGATTTAGTTCTCGGTTCTCACTAGGTTGTACACTACGAGTATGTATGCATATACATGTACTCAGAGTTGGCCGGATTAAAGCTGCCACTTATTGATCCCTGGTTTCGTGAAAACTTAAAAAATATTGCTTAGTGGCAACAAGTTGATATCCTGTGAATCTCTTTACTCTAACTCAGAACCGCATTTTGCACTTATGTGAATTTCAGGGAATGCCGCAAACGGAGTCCTCTCAACCCGGGTAAGTGCGAACAACAGTCTTGATAGAAAATTTTCACTATTATATGCCGTAATTAGTTCAAACTTATATAATTTTAGAGTTGAAGCCAAAGATGATATTAAAAACTACGTAAATTTTTATTCCAAACCAATTTACCATGACGAAAATTACGGCGGTGTATACAGGGGAACCATGAAGACGAACTGGACCGAAATAGGACAGATTCAACCGACACTTAATATTGGTCACAAAGTTGTGGTCAAGAGCTGCTACTCGTACAACCGAGAAGATTTGAAAAAATTTCAACAAGCATATGAAAGGCTTAAGCTATGTTCGCATCCTCACGTAGTCACCGTTTTCTTTTCTGGCATCTACAATACTCCTGTTGATGTGGATGGTACACATATTTTAATGATGAACGCTTTCGTCATGGAATCCGGTGAGCGAAGTTTAGCTGCTCTTCTGGACAACGAAAAGGATTTTCCTACTGATGAAGAGGGATTAAAAGAGGGGCATCTCACGATGGCTCACTGCATGAGTTGGCTAAAGCAGATTGCCGATGCTCTGTCCTACTTGCACAGTGAGGAAATTATCCATCGTGATTTGAAGCCAAGAAATATTTTATTATTTCACGCATCGACCATCTGCAAGCTCTGTGACTTTGACGACAGCAGCAAGATCTTGTCGAAAATGACATCCGAAAAGGGAACTGGAAATTTCATGGCTCCTGAAGTTGCAAAGCGTCCGAGTAAGAATGAGACGAAGCGAGCGTACACGGAAAATTGTGACTCTACTCATTTGGTGTGACTGTTCTAGCAGTCATTTTTCGATCGGGAGATGCTGAGAACATTCCAGAGGCAGTCTCTGGGACGTCAGTCTCTGAGAAGTCTCCAGGACCCTCAACATGCGTCGCACGTTTCGTCACGGAGACTGAATCGTCCGAAGTTGATTTGCAGTCATGCAAATTCGACTACGAACAGCATAAAAGTGAATTTGAATCTTTAAGAAAGATTTTAAGCCACGTACTTCAGGCCGATTATAAAGAACGACGACTGAGTGCTCCAAAGATCTACTCAATTCTTCGACAGCATGCGAAAGGCATGGCGCCAATTTTAATTTCAAAGGGCACCGAAAATGCGGGTTCGCAGGAAACGGATAAATCCGTTTTAAGAAAAAGCCACACTGTCTGCTACATCGCTTCACTTCCGAGCAAAAATTCAGAATTTACTGAAGACCAATTGAAGCAAGTTCAGAATGTTCTCTCTGCCGTGGGAGATCGGGTTAACAGCAAAGTTGACAAAACTGCTAGCAAAGACACAAGACATGAATATAAATGTACTTTAGTACCAACTCTACCCACCGAGCTCATCATTGAGCACAACATGGGCAGCACCAACGAATCTGCTAGTAGTGTAGCGGAATACTGCAAAACAGATCATCAACATCTTGAGTGGCTGGCAGAACAGTTCAAAGAGGATAACGACGAAACGCTGAGAAGCATTAAGTTTTCAGTTTTCAATCCGAAAAATACTGAGCAGTAAATTTTTTCAAGAGAAATCGAAATTGTGATATTTTACTGATTTTTTGTTAATAAAACGTTTGTTTCCTTCGTTTGTGATTTCTGTATAAGCTTTTTCTCTGGTGGAAACATTCGTATCATTTGAAACTTTTTCATCTTATACTGTGCTGTTATCACGAATGGGTAGTGGCAATTCGTAGCGGTACTCCCAGCCCGATTTCGGAATAATCAAACCGATTTTGACAAAGTTGGTTTCATTCTAAAAACTGAATAGACTACTCAAAAATGACCCGAATGTCATGAAAGACGGAGCACAAGTTTAAGTTTTTCAGAAAGTTCAAGGAACTGATTTTAGTGTGTTTTAAAAATAAAATAAAAAAATTCAACCTCGTGATGCAGCAAAGTTTTATTCCTGGCAGGATTTTATTGATTTGCGCTTGATATTCTGCACTTGTTATTCTGCATTTGTTATTCTGCCTTGTTATTCTGCACTTGTTAGAAGAATAACAAGTTATTCTGCCTTGCTAGTCTGCACTTGTTATTCTGCACTTGTTTTTCTGCCTTGTTATTCTGCACTTGTTATTCTGCACTTGTTTTTCTGCCTTGTTATTCTGCCTTGTTATCCTGCACTTGTTATTCTGCACTTGTTATTCTGCCTTGTTATTCTGCAGTTGTTATTCTAAAATAGCGCTGCATAGACCATCTCCTACTGCAACGATTATAGCTAGCTATAACCTAAAAAATAAAAAAACCAATAGACAAGTGTCCGGCATCCATTTATTTTCCATTATCCATTCCATTATCCATTTCGAGGGTTGTCAGAAAAGTTCTGTTTATATTGTAATAACTTGAGAACGATAAACATTAGAAACATGAAAAGTTACAAATGTCTTCCTTAACATCTATTCACTCAAAGTATGAGCCCTCAGCTTCAATACACTTCTCCCAACGCCGCACCAGCCCGTCAATGCCTGTAGTCATGCCATTGTTCGTCACGGCGGCAATGCCAGCCTTGTAGGCCTGATTCACGTCTTCCTCTGTGCTGAAACGCTGGCCTCGCATCGACTCCTTGATGCGAGGGAAGAGGAAAAAGTCGCATGGACTTAAGTCCGGGGAATAAGGCGGATGCGGAAGAATTTCCCACCCCCACGACTCGATCGTAGCCAGCACGCTTTCGGTGCGGGGCTGCGTTGTCGTGAAGCAGAATCGGGCCAGCCGCGTGAAGTGCAGGCCTTTTGTCCCGAATGGCACGCCGAACTTTCACCAAAACCGACAGGTAGAAATCACCATTGACCGTCTGCCCCACTGGCACAGGCTGATCGAACAACAGACCCTCCCGGTCGAAGAAAGTCACGTGCATGACCTTCAGCTGGCCGATGCTCCGGATGGCCTTTTGAGGTCGCGGAGAACCTGGCCTGCACCAAGTGGCACTCTGCCGCTTCAACTCCGCCTCCCAAGAATGCGCCCAGGTTTCGTCGCAGGCAACGATCCTTTGCAGGAACGCCATGCCCTCCCGCCGACACCGCTGCAGGTTGGATGCGCACATGGCGACCCGCCGAGCCCGCTGATCGTCAGTGAGCAGATGCGGCACCCACTTGGCACAGACCTTGCGCATCCCAAGGTCCTCGGTCAGGATCTTGTGGACTGAGTCGTGGGACACCCCTATGGCATCAGCCAGCTGCCTGGTGGCCAGTCTCCGGTCCTGCAGCACGGCTGCCTCCACCTGACTCACCAGGCTGTCAGTCCGAGCACTCGTTGGTCGTCCACTGCGTGGCTTGTCGTCGAGGTCTTCTTTACCGTTGCGAATGGCAATAGCCCAGCGGCGAATCGTCTCATAAGATGGGCAAAAGTCTCCTATGGTCTGCCGCATTTCTTCAAAAATCTCGGTTGCTGAAAGCCCCTGAAGGACATGAAACTTGATGATCGCTCGATTGTCGCGTTTAGAAAAACTCTCTCGCGGGACGGAATGCGCCATGGGTGTGGTTGAAAAATTACTGCTATTTCGGCTAGAAATGATATGGTGCTCTAAAACTGAAGCTAGCGACTCTTTATATATGTATATATCTATGGCTAAAACCCCAACTCTTCAGCTATTCATAGAGCTAAGCTATTCTCTAATACACAGAACTTTTCTGACGACCCTAGTATTCGACTACTGATTGAATCGATTGGTAATCGCTGTGTTTCTGTGTTTTTTTTCCGGGATCGTCTGAACTGCGGCTATACAGACTCAGAGCAGTGCTTCCAAACGTCTATTATATACGACAAACGTCTATTACAAGTAGCTACCGATACATTAAATCAGCTTACCTGTAATTATTATAAAAACCTTTTGTGAGTTTTTCTACACCACACAGTGCCAAGCTAAGAGTTTTTTGCGAGAGAGCAAAAGAGAGAGAGAGAGAGAGAGAGAAAGAGAGAGAGAGAGAGAAAGAGAGAGAGAGAGAGAGCAGAGAGGTTGCCGTCGACATCCTTCTTAATTGTGCTGATGTCTAGGCCAAAATATCAAATTGGTTGCTTTTTCCCGCCTAATACTGGCATGTCTATATGGGCAAAAGCAATACTAAACAACATTTTTGTATGTTAAAACATAAGACATACCGTTATCTAACACATACTTTACCCATTTATGAGGAGTTTTTTTCAGCATTCATTTTTTTTCACTGGCCGTCTAAGTATTATCTCGCTAATTAAAGGCATAAAAACAATGATCGTATTGATTACATCCTGCATCACACAGTTGAATAGTAAATTTGCCTGTTTATCTTGTAACTTTGTACTGTAACTAAAGTAGCCAATTGTTTCTTTTGGTAGGCACACATGCACTGCAAAATACACATGTACGTCGTTGCTTTTGTTTTATCCCGCATGTTTGCTCAAACTTTTCGAAAATGTAGTAGCTACACGAATACAAAGTGTGAACTTGTGCATACAGTATATTAGACAGAGGCAAATACTATAAATGTTTCCAAATCTATTCTCTCAAAATCGACCACTGTAACTGCAAACAGAGATCGACAGTTTACTTTTCGTTGGTAGATTGTTTAGAAGTTGTCACCCCTAACGATAAAAAATCTTTCTGTTTAGCAGTTTCAAATGCTAAAAATGACAATTCTAATTGTACTGGAGGTTTGAACCGTCTCTTAGACGAAAGATGTTTGGTAAATTCAAAGAAAAACAACGATTTCTTTGCTTTCGCACCTGGGAGAAAGCAATTTCAAACCATGTTTTAGCTCGTATATTGTTAAATATACTCGAAAAAAATTATATATTTCCAGCAGTAGAACAAAAAATTGCTAAAGCATAGGAATCTGTCAGTTAAACTTACTTTGTAGTTCGTATTAATTCAAAAAAGAAATTCAAAGTTTGATTCATATTTCAAAGGGATAAAAAATAGTATACAGGCTTTTGAGTTCTTTGTGGGTAAAATAGAGGCAAAGATATTTATGCAAAATAGGAATTAAACAACAGTAGCTAAAGAGACTTAAATTTTCATCTGCGACAGTCGCTCAGTTTAAAATGGTAAAATGATTGATTGCTTCGATAGTCACCTGGGGCGCCAAACCTGCTTTGAAGGTCGTACCATAAAAATTGCCTCCTGTGGCTACGCTTCTGACATGACAAAAACTGTTTAATGCTATAATGTTTAACAGCAACGAACCCAAATGACTCGTAAAGACCAAAGCACATATATGCCAAAGCACATTTGGCATTCCTTTTTATTTTCGATGTAGTTGTTGCTATCATCAACGACAACAACAGCAACGAACCCAAATGAGCCGTAACACCAAGGGACATATATTTTCATTCCTGCCCGCTGAGAAATCCCCCCGGGTCTTTTAGAGAATGGAGAAAAGCCTATTTAATAAATGTATTCATATAACAGCAGAAAAATTTGTTGATTTGTCTATTATTTTACGAGCATCCTCGTTCGGTTCGTGGCCTGATGAGGCAGAAGTGGAGAACTCGTTTCCATCAATAAATTGTTACACCAGAACAACTCTATTAACAAGATTAATGAATTCAATAATTACCATCGTTGCAAACGTCAATAGTTTCCATAAATTTCCACTTCGCACAGAGCTACAGCCAGATTTTGTAGATTAACAATACTTATTCGACTGCCGAAGGCGTTGCAGGTGAAGTTGGCCACAGAGAACGGTACAGTCAGGCTCACCCGGTTACACTCGACGCCGTCCACCTGCAAGGAAAATTTGTTGAGCCGGTCAGCGCAGCAGTCCTGCCTGTTGTAGATGGTGACGTGGGAGATGAGAGCTGACCTATCCAGGGAAGCCTGCCACCAGGTACTGGCAACACCTTTCAAATTCGTGTGACTGCATGAACGCGCTGAGTATCTCTGGTTGGTATTGCCGTCAATAGCTTTGGCGCAGACTCCGTCGAAAGCGTTGGAACTTTGAATGCAACTGTCGGTCTTGAGCTTCGTTGGATCATCTGCAATGCAGCGGGAAAGGAATTCAATTGGTCAATGGAGAGATGGCAAAGTTACATGTAAACCAAGTTTACCATTCTAAATTCAATAAAATATATTAATCAGATACACAAGACACGGCACATCTTGGTAGGCGCCCCTGTCTCTTGGTGGGCGCCCCTGTCTCTTGGTAGGCGCCCCTGTCTCTTGGTGGGCGCCCCTGTCTCTTGGTGGGCGCCTGTCTCTTGGTGGGCGCCTGTCTCTTGGTGGGCGTTTGTCTCTTGGTGGGCGCCCCTGTCTCTTGGTGGGCGCCCCTGTCTCTTGGTGGGCGCCCCTGTCTCTTGGGGGGTGCCCCTGTCTCTTGGTGGGCGCCCCTGTCTCTTGGGGGGCGCCCCTGTCTCTTGGTGGGTGCCTGTCTCTTGGTGGGCGCCCCTGTCTCTTGGGGGGCGCCCCTGTCTCTTGGTAGGCGCCCCTGTCTCTTGGTGGGCGCCCCTGTCTCTTGGTGGGCGCCCCTGTCTCTTGGTGGGCGCCCCTGTCTCTTGGTGGGCGCCCCTGTCTCTTGGTAGGCGCCCCTGTCTCTTGGTGGGCGCCCCTGTCTCTTGGTGGGCGTTTGTCTCTTGGGGGGTGCCCCTGTCTCTTGGTGGGTGCCTGTCTCTTGGTGGGCGCCTGTCTCTTGGTGGGCGCCCCTGTCTCTTGGTGGGTGCCTGTCTCTTGGTGGGCGCCCCTGTCTCTTGGGGGGCGCCCCTGTCTCTTGGTAGGCGCCCCTGTCTCTTGGTGGGCGCCCCTGTCTCTTGGTGGGCGCCCCTGTCTCTTGGTGGGCGCCCCTGTCTCTTGGTGGGCGCCCCTGTCTCTTGGTAGGCGCCCCTGTCTCTTGGTGGGCGCCCCTGTCTCTTGGTGGGCGTTTGTCTCTTGGGGGGTGCCCCTGTCTCTTGGTGGGTGCCTGTCTCTTGGTGGGCGCCTGTCTCTTGGTGGGCGCCCCTGTCTCTTGGTGGGCGCCCCTGTCTCTTGGTGGGCGCCCCTGTCTCTTGGGGGGTGCCCCTGTCTCTTGGGGGGTGCCCCTGTCTCTTGGGGGGTGCCCCTGTCTCTTGGTGGGTGCCCCTGTCTCTTGGTGGGTGCCTGTCTCTTGGTGGGCGCCCCTGTCTCTTGGTGGGCGTCTGTCTCTTGATGGGCGCCCCTGTCTCTTGGTGAGCGCCCCTGTCTCTTGGTGGGCGCCCCTGTCTCTTGGTGGGCGCCCCTGTCTCTTGGTGGGTGCCCCTGTCTCTTGGTGGGCGCCTGTGTCTCTTGGTGGGTGCCCCTGTCTCTTGGTGAGCAGGATCTGTGCATTGATCGATAGGATCGACTTTTTCGCTACCAACTGATAGTTATTGACATCTTTCATGCTTATAGAAAATACGTATTATCGTACGGTCCCTTGGCAACCTTACCAAGCTGTCGTGTGTAAACAATCTCCCGGCTCCACGCTCTCCCAGTCGTCATATTTGTAGAAAGCCGTTAAGTTGAACAGCCGGCACAGAGCCCGCAGCCAGCTGAATCCGAAACAGGCCGACCTCAGCGAGCAAAGCTCGGCGCATTTCAGCCTCGGGCAGCCTGAGCAGGACTCCATCGCTGGAGGAGTTGCCACGCCCCGCTTGCTGATTGACTCGAACTTCACAGGCCGATCCGCTGTGGTAGCCGAGACTGCAGCTGCTATGAGCAACACCTGTAGAACTAGTTGATTTCCGAGCATTTTTGGTTCGATTTTTAGACGAGTTAAAAATTTCGAAGCTCAGCCAGTATGGAGTTGTCGCGGTGGAGTGGAGTTTCCTTTGATGAGTGTATTTATACCTTGGAAAGGCTCGCGTTTTTCATTAGCCAATGCCAAAGAGATGTAAGCAGATAAACGAAAGATTACTATAATCAAATTTATCTACTCTTAGTAGTGTTAGAAGACTTGGTCATACACATTTACCCAGGGCGTGTAAACAGGAAGCCTAAAAAACATCAACATGCACATTTTTACTACTTTAATAGTATATATACTCTTTATGGTGTTTGCACAACATTTGCTCCAGGAAGGTACTCGTATTTTCTTATTAACAGGCACTGACATTAAAATTATTCAGCCAATGGTAAATAGTTGAATGAATTTTGACAAGAGATGCATGTCACCTTACTAATCCCCATATGTAGCTAAAATGCAGTCAGAAGATCCTTAAAGGCTCGGGTGGTTGAAGAGAACACCATTAGTCTCTGAACAGCGATTTGGAGAATTAAGGTGCTGTGCTTAACATGAAGAAGCTCGCGGCTAGGTATTCAGTGATGAGAGAGGTCCATCAGAGCCAGAGCAGAGACAAAACTTTTTTTAGTGTAGTGGAACAATCTTGAAGCAAAACCACAAATACTAAAAACACTATTTGGGTCACTTAATGCAATTTCGCCCGATATCTGAATAGCCTACTTTCTTCTAGGCATATCAGACTTTTCAACTTTTCAATGTACAATATAATCTAAAATAAAAAATAACACTTTACTTGGTGCACAAATATTATCTAAAAAAACTCTATACAAACGCTCGATTGAAATTAAGCGGCTAAATCATGAAATAGGCGAGTGACCTACCTAGTGTTTTTATTACGCTCGTGTATATCTATGGGCGAAACCGACATTCTAGAGCGGACACATCTAGCGTTTTTCTCGATCTGCAGTGAGCCAGACCAAGTAATTCTAAATGTCCAACACTCACTCAGCTAGCGTATTAAATCGTAGTCTATGGCACAAGTGACAACTTTCTGTACTAATTTTTGCCTGAAGTGAAACTAATGGGGCGCTGACTAATGCATACAACGTGTGTTATCTATAGGCGTGCTTACAACATGCGCCACCCGGCTGCACTAATCCGGCATGCAGCGCGCCGATAGATGCCGTGTAACGGGGCATAGCAGCACCGCCGTGGAGAAGTACATTGGAGTGTCCGTCCGCGTAGACCAACAGAGAATGATCAGCGAGACGCTCAGGATGACGTCTGGAGTAGCGACAACAACACCTGGCCTACAGCTCCGCCTGATGCCGTCTCAACGTCTGCCGTTGACACTGCGACCCCCAAAAAGAAGATGCGACTAGAAATATGCGGTGAGACTAACACAATCAGCAACCACTTTAATTGATCATCAATTAATTAATTAAATTAACTTCGATTAACAACAATAAGCGTTTATATACATTTCAATGACATCTAATTAGACTTAATCTCCGTTTTTGTTCAAAACATTGCTCGTTCCATCGTTTGATGCTCGTTCATTTGTAACTCAAAATACATGTCTATGTCAAAAGTTGCGTCATTTACCTGGCCCGGCCAAATAAATGAATGGCTCTTTTCTATTGGTTTAGCCATTTATTTGGCCGGGCAAGATAAATGAATCTTGCTTTTCTATTGGTGGAGCCATTTATTTGGCCCGGCCCAAGTGGGGGATAAAAATATTGTATCTTGCAAAACTTCTGCAGAGGACGCAGAGACTTGGCTTTAGGAAAGTCACTCTGGCATATTAGTGCTTACAGGCTAAGACAAAATAAGGCGAAGGAAGCTGATTCTTGTTAGTGCGGCAATCCAATTTGATGCGGCAAACAAATCCTATGTCTGGCAATCGCAGTAAGCCTCATCTTGTATAAAAATAAGCCTCATCTTGTATAAAAAAAGTCCTCAGCGCTACTTTAGCTGTCATTCCAGTTGCTAGATTTAGAATCTCTTGGCCAGACTACGCTCATAATTCAAAGCAATAAAGTCGTTGTTCTATTTTTAGCAACTGACGTTAATTCAAACTCAAGCTAATAAGAGTAAACATGCTGGAACCAAGAACCACTGAAGAAACGATACTTAAGTTAAGTTCTTAGCTTAAACATGTGACAAAATACCCACCACCAAAAGAAGTGTGGAGAAACTGTTTATTTAACTTTCAAAGAGGACATTCAAGAAAAAAGACAAATGAATGTCGAAAATAAGGGGCAGACGGAGCGGCAATAGGGGAGACGGAGACAAAAGTCACCAGGCAACCAAAGAATGGAGAGCTGTGGTTCAGAACTGAAGGGGGGGTTAGGGGAAGGCTACCAAGAGCCTCAGTACACAACGCTGAGCTAATACCTCTAAAAACAACTAAGCTTCTCTGGATTCAAACCAAAGCACGCCCCAAAAATCTTCAGTTTTAATTCAGGCCTTTAGAAAATTTCTGACAGGTTTGAGGACCTCTGCAAGTATTTCAATCCATTTTTCCTGACCTCCATTGTGCTGCTTTCTTCCAAAGCATACAGGAAAGAGGCTGAAAACTCTCCGATTCTCTCCACACTGTCCTCCTTAGCTTGAATTTTCCCGAACCCTGGAAACGTTTTTGTTGTCGTTAATAGAGTTTTACTTCTTACTGGAAGCTGGAGAGCCGCCAGTACTGGGCTTGAGTAGCCGTTGAGTCTTTTTGGCTCAGCGGTGGGTCCGGGACGCAGCATTAATTATTCAAAACTGTTTGATTTGAAGCGTGATGACGAAAATGGTACTTCCAGCATTTCATTTTTTCCCTGAGTAGCCTGGAGTTCTTATTTAATTAAGAGTTTCTACATGTCTAAAATTTCAAATTCATCTGCAGAGTTTTTTACGAGTAAAAATCTTTTTTTATCAGTTTTATAGTTCGTTAGAAATAAGTAAGACTTTGCAGCTTCGGGATAAATTTGATCCGTTATTCATTTGACACGACCTTGACGTCTCAGTAACCGTAGATCTCAACTTCGCAGATAACGAGATGTTCACTCAGCTGATTGACAACTCGAACAGCGCTGCCGAAAGCGTTACAGGTGAAGTTGGCGATGGAGAACGACTCCGTCAGGTCCACTCGGTTGCACTCAACGCCATCAACCAGCAAGTTGAACTTTTTGAGCCAACTAGCACTGGAGAGCCGGTTGTAGATGGTGAGGTAGGCCACGAAAGCTGGAGCGGCCAGCCGCGCCTCCCACCATTCGCCGATGCCTTGGACAGTGGCGCTGTAGACGGTCTGGTCCCTGTTGCCGTCCATAGAGATTGTGCAGTAGTAGCTCAGGTAGGTATTGCTGTGCTGGCAGCTGGAAATGTTCAACTTTGTTATGTTGGTGGGCGGAGAACCTGTGGGAATGAGTTGCCAGAGTTGTGAATGAGCTTCAAGGTTTGCCAGACTAAGATAAAACAGAACGCGCATGTGACGTTTCGTTCCTTACTGGTAGCAGCTGTCGGCTCTTCCATCTTCTTGAACACCTCACAAGGTGGCGAGCTCAGCCAGGTGCCAGAGAAGGCGCTCAAGTCGAACAGCTGGCACAGACTCTGCAGCCAGGAGAAACCGATGCAGCCGGCTGTTTGAGCACACTTCACCGAGCAGTCCACGGTGCTGCTGCCAGTCACAGATTTCATGCTGACAGGCATCGATGAGCTTACGGAACTCACGATTTCGAAGGTGAAGTCTGAAGCCGCTGGTGAACTGGCAGTCAGTAGCAGCAGAAGGGCTAGAAAGTGCGCAGCTGTTTGGCAATACATTCTGGAGGTTGGATTTGGGCAATGGCTTCTGTCTCGGGTTCTAGCTAGCTGTAGCTGTGGAAACCTAGGGCCCAGAAGCAATCTTAATGTTTTATTGACTTTTGAAAATTCTTTCATGAAAAAGCAGATGGATTGGCTGCGGGGTTAACCAACCAAAATTGCGTTGCAGAAAGGAACCGGATAAAGCTTCTCTAAAACCAAAAAACGCGACGGGTCCACAAAAAACGCTGTCGGTTGCACATCTGGCCATTAAGCCAGGTGTAATCAATTATTATTATTGCTATTGTATTACTATTCATAGGCAATTTCTCTCAGTACACTAATAATTTTTAGAAATGACAGAAAACTTAATATTTAAAATTACTTTCAAAATAGCTTTTTATACCGTGAGGGAATTAAACGATGTGTAGCAGGGGCCCAGGCTCGATTCCAAGTGCAGTCACATCAAATTGGGGCCTAACCGGAATCTCGACTTGGGCTCTGCTCGTGCAATTGACGCCCCTTGATGACCAAACCCGCAAGGCACAGTGAAGTGTACATGCCTAATGATAACTATAGTTAGGGCCGCTGTACACTCCTGTGTGAGTGTGTGCCTGTGCGTATGACCGTGTATGGGCAGTATGTGCAGTATGGCAGTATGGACAGCATGGGCAGTATGGGCAGCATGGGCAGTATGTGCAGTACGAGTATGTGCAGTATGTGCAGTATGTGCGGCAGTATGGGTAGCATGGGCAGTATGGGCAGTAATGCCTCTCGCCGGTTGTGTAACAATTTCGCCTAAAGTGCACCAAGGTACACTCAGTCTCCTATCTCTAATAAAGAAATCACATGCATGATTACGTGATCAAAGTGGGCCCTTGATCTGTTCTTGAATGGCGTAGCCTAGAAGCAAGTGACGTCACCTGCCTAGATTGCCTAGAGAAAGGGGCTTAGGACGCGGCTCAAATAGCAGGGTTGTGCAACGGTCACATGACAGAAGCATTAAAATCGTTTGGGAAGATACGAAGTTAAAACGGACGCCAGACTAAGCGATTTTGAACAATAGCGCGAAGGTGAAAAGGGGTGAGTCATTCGATGAGTCAGGAGCTAGGAAGCCCCTGCATGGGACCAAGTTCACTTGCATTAGATTGAGGATTAAGCAAGCAGCCAGTAAAATATTATGTTGGAAGATTTTCGCACCCTTTTCTGTCGACACCCTTTTCTGTCGGTCGATTTCTTCAGGAATAATACAGATAAAATTAATGGGACAATCGAGGTAGTAAAAGTTACGTCCTGAAAGCTACCTCATGACAAATAGTCAGGAAAACTATTGCTTTTTTCTATTCAAGATTATCTGGATTAGGATTTCTGGAGATTTTATAAGCGTGTCCACCAAGGGGGACATGCCCTCGGGTAAAATCTATGGGGGACATGCCAAGTGCTTTGTCCCACCTTGTGATCCGTAATGGAAATCAACAATTGTGCTTCAGGGCGCCAAGATATATCGTATTCGGCGGCAAAATGTGTGTCTGTGGCGCCAAAATGAGCGCTACCAATACCAATTCCCAAAAGAATGTAGAAATTTAGTCATGCAAAATTCTTGGCTTTACCTCCCCACCATAGAATCCATGGTGACGCCCCTGGCCACCGAGCTGGTGAGCCGTCCGGCTGCTCACGATTGACGCGTTCGACTTGACGTTTCAGCGTAACTTTGCTCGGGGGATTTTATAGCCGATTATACTACGAATTATTTTTTTAGTATCTGATCTTAATGATTTTGAACGGCCTACTGATTGCATGATGATGGATAATGCAGTCCAGAAAAGCAGCTGGTAGCAATATTCTCTGGGGCTTGAAAGTGGTTGGTGTTCTCACTTGCTTTGCTGTGGGTCTAGCGGTCTAAGGTTTTTACAGCTCTTTATATCTTCTATCAGGCCGCCAGAGAAAACCGTATAAACTGACGGGATTCCTAGTATCAGGTTGATTTGAATCTCACGAGTATTTCGCTCTGCGTAACTTTAAGGCAAAAATTGGGTTTAAGGCTTGAATTTGAGCCAACTGGATAGTCCGGAGACCAACACAAATGGAGCGAATTGAGATCTGAAACCTCGCGAGAAAGAAGCGCCGCTCCAGTTTGAGATGGGCGTCTACTTTATACAGATTGGCATTTTTGACCTCCCCGCCGCCGGTGGGGTGTCTTCGCGTGGTTAGCAACGGCGCGGGTTTTAAGCAATAACAATCTGGGACTCAGTCCCCTTGTTGTACACGAAGTTAGTTAGTTCTAGTAGGTTGCTAAGTGTGAGGGTTAGAGATTATTCGGGGTTTCGCAAATCTATGTGTTGAGTTGGATAAAATTTGAGATAGAAAGATTATAGAAAAAGAGCTTCGTTTTCCGTCTCTTAACTCTGTCCATGGATGATTAAACAGTCTTCTCTCTCTCTCGGTTGTCAAGCTACTTGAGGTTGATCTCGCCTTCTTGGGCAGCTTCAGGTTGAATAGGGGTCTGTAGGCGGGCCGCACGTTTTCTCCCTCAGGGTGCGCCAGAATCTGCCGCGTGCCGCGTGCCGATCGCCTTTTTAGCTTCGTTGTTCTCTAGTCGGGCCGCTGCTCGGTTTGCTTCTCCCAGCCGGTTTTGGCGCCATTGTGCCTGCGGCGGGGTGTCGCTACCTGACTGGAATGGAAAGGGGGCTTTATTAGATTCGGCCATTCAAATTGACTTGACAGTTGATTAATTATCTTAAAGCTGCTTCTGTTTGCCCTTCTAGTAGCTATCTAAGGGTTCCATTGTGCTCTTCTGCCTCGCCCTTCACTGCGCCTGGGCATTTCATAAATTTCTACTTATCTTTTAACTTAGGGTCAAAAATTCGGATTTCTAACTCTTATACAATACAGAAGAAACTAACCTATATTTTTCTGCTTCTCGGGAAATCCGGCAGCACGAGATAGCTCCGGTCTCAGAAACACAAATCTTCAACAAACTTTCTGACAGTCGTGGAAACGTATTTTCTGCTGACAAAGGAATCTCATTTACTGATTTACTCATTAGGATGAAGTTACGCAATATTTCCGAAAGTTACGCCCTGATACAACAATAACTTTTAGTGGTTCTTATTACCAAGATTTTTATGAAATTGCATAAATACTTTCAAGACACAATAGCAATTAATTTTGGTTATTTGGTTATTAATCGTCAGCTGATCCTAAATGTACATTTGCTCGATGACTGCCTACCCACGTTTATGAAATTATTCAATGTGTAAAATGCATGTAATGATATGTACATGTACATTGCAGTTGATTAGTAGTGCATGTAACTTTGTTGAGCAGTGGTCAGAAAGTTCGCGCGCTGGAATTTCGGCCATTAGTAAACTCATGCAGGTGCATAAAAAACAATCTATCATTGCACAGGTAATGCTGCCCCGCTTCCCTAACAGCGGTGTGCAATAGTCCCAATAGAAACTTGTGGTGTGAGTAGCTGAAAGGAAAAAAAGAACTGACTTAGTAATCATACAGCTCATTAAGTGCCAGTCTATCGTCTAGTTGTCAATAAGAGCCAGGGGAGTAGACAGGATTGCTGATTTGGAGGGGAGGTCGGCGACAGCGAGGGGCGCCAGCACCGACTGACAATAACCAGTGCCAATTGAAGTGCTTATCAATGCTGGTAGCCGCTAATATTGACGTGTTTTTGAGGCTCGATCAGACCTTGCGCAATTTTCATCATTTAGACGGCTTAAATGCTTGCTTGCTTAATTTACAAGAGAAAGAAAAAATGCCACTAAATGTGCAGGGACTACTAAATACTCGGGACGGGATACGCTAACGTCCATACTCAGTTTTTTGTTCGAACTTAGTATTTAGTAGTCCCTGTAAGTGTGTCTCTGAGGCTCTGTATTTTCCACCTAAGAACTGACAAATTACCTTTTTTGTGCACAAGTCCCACATTTCCGTTGAACTCTTCCGCTCTGTAAGTACTCGCTAAAGCGAAGTTCTACATTTAAACAATTACACAAAGTGCAGCTGCAGACTCTTTCTTAGACAGGCAAGTTCGTAGATCTAGAGATATTCAGTCTATTGAAAATGGCTATGAGTTTGCACATCTGCGCGGCTAGTAAAGAAAATACTGAGTAGACAAGTAAGTACCGTTTTATTTTAGGGTCAGATTACAATTGAATTTTCCATGCTGTCATGAGTAAGTACTTATTTATAGCCTCGGGCAGACATTACTGCAGACGTTCGCTTATTTAAACCCGAGTTTATCTAAAGCCTAGTTGAAACCGAAAACTACTGCATCAAAATAATAGTAAAAGTAATAGTAATAGTAAAAGAGCTGAATGTAATTTTCCGGCAGACATTGCAATTTTCAGCTGTTGTCAGAATGAATTCTGTAGGAAATTCAGGTTTGCTCGATGTGGATGATCTGCTTCCGCGACGCAGGTCTTCTCAGAGCCAGGGACAGCAGCAGCAGCAACAGGAGCAGCAACAGCAGACACCGCCAACTCGCGGTGGCCTTAAAGGCCCAGATCCACCCCAGAATTTGCACAAGTTCAGTTTCAAAAGCGTCGACGAACAGTACGTCCTGCTGCTCGATGCCATCGACAAGCTGAAGCTGGGCAGCGAGATCGACCTGCCGGAGATTGTAGTGCTCGGCGACCAATCCGAGGGAAAGTCGACCGTCCTCGAGGCGATTGCGGGAGTGAAGCTTCCAAAGGGTGATCGGACTTGTACGAAATGTCTGGTTAGGCTGCGTATTCGAAAAAAGCCTGAGGTGCAAGCCACAATTGAGTAAGAGATTAAATATTGTATTTCTTGCTTCTTTGCTGAGCCGAAAAATGCAAAATTTTGTGAAAGAATTCACAGAAATTTAAGCATGCTCGTGCCGCACTAATCCAGATTCGATGGCACTTCAACCGACGTGCACGACCAAGCGGACTTTTCGACAACTTTGAAGAAGATCATGGACGAACACTTTCCTGACCAGCAGGTGTCAATGAGAGCGGTCATCGACATCAAGATCAGCGGGCCAGCCCGTCCGAACCTGACCGTGATGGACGCTCCTGGATTCAAGAGGTATTGACCTTTTTGATTAACAGTAGAATGTAGCGATGAAAGCGTCTGCTGCTGATAGAGACAAAATAGACAGCTAAGAAAACTTAGTGGTTGAATTATAATCCGCATGTCTTTGTGAACGGTCATCAGCCCATTGGGTTGAAGCAGAGTCAAGTAGAATTGACTCAATAGTTAGTAATATTAAGCGCCCCGATCTGTGATAGAAATTCGGAGTCGCCCGAAGTAATTCAAAAGTCTGCTAATCTTTGATTAGGGCCCATGAATTCTGTTGGCTTGAGATTCACAGCAGCAAAAGTTGTATTGGTAAAGGGAATCGTCAGGTTAGGCATTGAAATCTTGAGCAACATTCCTAAGTTTCCGACCCAACCGGAGAAACTGTGTACAAAGACGGCTGAACGTCGGTTAGCTCGTATCACTTAGTTGTTACATGGAAGGCATATACACGTAGACAAGAAAGAAGTAACTGGACGCATACAAACCAACAATGGTCAAAGTTCAAATCATTGGAGATTAGACAGCGATGGGATTTCTCTGACTATTTTCTGATAACTACAAAGGACATGAACATGAAACAGGAAAATGTAAAGTAATCATTGCTATTCCGTCCGATTTAAAATGATCCTAGGATTCTACACAAACTTTTGGTTTTACCTGAACGTGATGTCTCGACGATTCTAGTTGATTGGGGTAACAAGTAAAATATCAATGGCGGTCAGGTTGGCCCGCAGTTTTACTTCGGGTTTTATTTAAATCCTTAAGGCGACGTCCTCTTTTTATTTACCAATTAGACCGTAGTTGCTATAGTTAGGAATTCCTGATATTACTACGATTTTCGTTAGATTGTAGTACCTATTGATGAATTCGCCTAATATCTTCAATTTGAGTTTCCCTGAAATATAACTGCATCACAGTGACATGAACGAAAATGATGAAAACATGACGGCCCTGAGAGAGAAGTTGGACAACCCGAACGTGGTGATGGTTGTCGTTCTGAAGGCCATCAACGACATCGAGGCTTCTCGTGGTTTTGGCTTTGCAAGCCGGCTGGACCCCGAGTTTAAGCGGACCGTTTTCGTGCTGACTCACTGCGACAATCTAACAGACAACAAGCAGAAGATGGTGACCGATATGCTCAACGAGAGACACGCTTTCGCCGTTAACTGCTACTCTGAGAACAGCGCATATTCTTCAGAGAAGGAGAAGAAGTTCTTCAATGAGCAGCTGTTCTGGAGAAGCCAACCGCAGTTCAACCTCGGTGTCGATGCCCTCATAAGTTATCTGGCTGAGCATATGTTCCGAATTTTGGAGCCACGAAAAGAAGAAATTCATTCGAGAGTTTTGGTGAGGCTTTTTCTGTTACCGAACAAAACAGAGATTGGAAAACTTTTTTACCTCAAGGGCCAGATAAAGAATATAGTTCATGGATGACCAGGTGAGAGACGAAAGAAGAGGGAATGGAAGAAAAAGGAGGAGATAAGAGATGAGAGAAGAGATGATGCAATTGTGAAGTTTCAAAAGATAGAGAGCCGATCCCAAAGTGTAAAATTAGTGACTGGGTAAGACACTTGTATTACTTTTCAGAAACTGTGGACAGCTGAAGACACCGAGTTGAAAAAGCTGACAGCCGAACAAGAGTATGCAGGGCGCGAGTTCAAGCGCTTCATTCGCAACGTGAACAAGGAGATTGAAGAGCAGCTGACTGGATCGCATCGATCTGAGAAGAATGAGCTCTACTCTGCATGCCGAAGGCAGTGGCAAAACTTTGGCGAGAAGATCAATAAAGTTGCTGAAAGCGTCATAAATGACCGTAAGTTATTGAGTTGAACAATGATCATATCGCTGTATGGATGGAGCTTTTGATCAAGCTCATTGCAGTTTCCTCATGGCAGCCATATCGAAACCATAATTTTACAGAAGCCCTGCTTCAATTGTGTTCGTCGTGGCCACTAAAATTGAGGCTCGTGAACAAAAATTTTGTTGAAGTTTGTTGAAGTGAATGCACAAAGCTAACTTAACTAATGTTGCCAGACATTCTGCTGAAACCTCTCTAATAATCTTTCTATTCTTAATACTATTTGTAATAAGCAAACATCCGTCCCCATACTTATTAAATTTCAGTGAAGAAAATCGTCAAGGATGAATGCGAAGACCAACTCGGCCGGGAAACCACTAAACTTCCAAACTATTTTCCAGTTAAAATTCGAATCGTCAAGAAGCACATCATTGATGCTGTTAAACCAATAATTGATCAACTGATCGGAGAGATTGAATGCGTCATCCAGAGCCATATTCAAGACATCGTCAAAGAGCAGCTGAAGAATCGCGAACCGTTAGAAAATTTTGTTAACGACAAGGTCAGGGAGTATCTTCCCAATCTTAGGCGAGACGTGTCTAAAAAGATTGAAATGATTGTCAGCATGGAGACGATCGTTTACGAGTACAAGAGCCCCAGAGACGAAGCTCAAAAACAGCAGGAAGGGTAAGTCTCTAGCTTATAGCTACGTGGATATATAAGAGGTTTTACATATGGAGGGGCAGAGCAGATCAGTGGTAAAAGCATCTGGATCGGTTTTTCATTTGAGTCTTGTGTGTATTGGCCTGTGGGTTGTCGTAGGATTCACAACAATCAGGGGACTAAGCACGGATGATGTGTTCCTTACTACCAAGACTTTCTTAGTAATCAAGGAACAATCACTTCTAGCTACTGCTAAGCAACCCAGAAATCAAATGAAGGTATCTATTACCTTGAGTCTTGATCAGTAGAGCTCTTTCGGTGCGTTCTCGATCTCAATCAATTTAGACGTCTTGATTTAGTTGTTCTGGTCCAAGTTCCTTTTTACTTTCAACGAAGTCGTTTCCGGCCGGTATCTGTAGTTCGGACCAATCAGAAGCTTTGAATCAACAATGGGGATCCCTGCGCCGCGCTGCGGTTTCA
Organism: Macrostomum lignano; assembly: GCA_002269645.1. Classification (NCBI taxonomy): domain Eukaryota; kingdom Metazoa; phylum Platyhelminthes; family Macrostomidae; genus Macrostomum; species Macrostomum lignano. Next base: position 94,295 of record NIVC01003339.1, read on the forward strand.
AATAAGCCTTCTCCTTGTAGCAGTGACTCAATGCACTCTAGGTATAGCTCCGGTAATCACTGATAGTCTTCTAATGGCCATCAGGGTAGTCCTTCTGGAAGCTACAACTAATGGAGTCTCAAATAGATTCAAGCACAACAATAATATCGAGTCGACTCTAAGACCTGGCGCAAATGAGTTAGGCTTACCGCAAGAACTCAGCCGAGTCTCGGTTGACTTGGTCTGAAGGAAATACCTCGACGACATGATTATTTTTTGCGTTATAAATGGTAAGGTGATTCATTGTTCGTTATACATAGTAACATTTTTCATAGTTTCCGTTAAAATAGCAACTTGACTCACGGTTTAAGTTTTGCTGCGCATGTTTGCATTAGTCTACTTATAGTAGCATTCTATGAATAGACAACATTTAACAATTTTTATGATTTTTTGTGGGAAGTAGAACACTCTACACGGAGAGTGTACATACCACCTGACAGTCAAGGGGCACCCTGTAGCACCCTGTGTGAGCGTGTGTATGAGGGCATGCCTGCGTGCCCTATTGACCCGCTTGTCTGTGCTCAGGGGTCAACGGAATGGGCAGAATTGCCTCAGGCGTTGGTTGTGGCCGATGTCGCCACAAGCGTTTACCTCGGGGTATCACAACCCTCCTGCATATTTGAATAACATTATTATTAATCATCTTCTTTTACTTTAATCCGTAACGTTTTGTTACAATTATTAACCGCAGAGCTCAAGGAGGGGAACAGGAAGAACAAGAAGAGACGGGACTCGTGGAGTCAGTAGTCCGGGAAGGTGCCGAGTTTTTCGCTTCTCCAGCTATGAAGCCTTTTGTGAAGCCTGCGTTTGATAAGGGCAAGCAGTTGTTAAAAGCAATTACCGATGATCCTGCGGATTTTCTGCAGAAAACTCTGCGCAGAGAGTGCCGCAGTTACATCAGGTTCGTGGAGAACAGACTGGCCAATAGCATTCCCAAAGCCATAATCACGTTCATGCTGAACCAGATGGCTGAGGACATCTGGGACTGCGTCGATGACGATGATATTGACGAGGAGACCAAGAAGCAGTTGAAGGCTGAAGTTGAGGAGAAGATTGAAAACTTGAAGAAGAGCACCGAAGAGCTGCAGAATTTGCTACTAAAGTTTTGAAAGAATAAAAATGTTTTTGCTTTCTTGTTGATTCTTTCGAAATTTCTATAAAATTGACTTTTAAGAGGAAATAGTGTAGTATAGTAGCAAAAATTAAAATGAAGGATAAATAATTAACTGTCATTTAAGGTTCATGACACTAGGTATTAAAATATCATTTAGTATATGTTAATATGATTTTATAATTTTACTACTATCAGTATCACGGCTCATTGCTCCAGTTTAATGCTTTCTATTTATTCCGCTTAATAATTAATTCAATGTATTTTAGAATACTACGGATTTTGCTCTGTACTATCTAATACAGGGGTCGGCTAATTTTTTACCTTTAAGGGCCAGAAAGGCAGGCAGGCAGGCAGGCAGACAAATAGATAGATAGATAGATAGATAGATGGATAGATAGATAGATAGATAAATAGATAGATAGATAGATAGATAGATAGATAGATAGATAGATAGATAGATAGATAGATAGATAAGTAGACAGATAGATAGATAGATAGATAGATAGATATAGATGGATAGATAGATAGATAGATAGATAGATAGATAGATATAGATGGATAGATAGATAGATAGATAGATAGATAGATAGATAGATAGATAGATAGATAGATAGATAGATAGATAGATAGATAGATAGATAGATAAATAGATAGATAGATAGATAGATAGATAGATAGATAGATAGATAGATAGATAGATAGATAGATAGATAGATAGATAGATAGATAGATAGATAGATAGATAGATAGATAGATAGACAGATAGATCACGTTTGCAGGCCAGATGAGAGGAAAGGAGATGGAATAGAGGAGAGAAATTAGGACAGAGGAGATAAGAGCTGAGAAGAGAATCAAAGCTTGAGCGGGCCGCATTGCCATTGTGAAGTTTCAAAGGATTCGTGGTCCGAATAGAGAGGCTTTGCTGGCCGTAATTTGCCGACCCCTGATCTAGTAGAATCTGGATCTGCTATCTGTTGCTTAAGCTCTCTTTCTCTTAAGCTCGCATGTAGTTTTAGGTATCAATTACTGAGCTCTATTTTTGTGCTTTCATTTGGATTATGATTAACGAAAACCTAAAATTAATAAACTTTTGAATGAAATTATTGAAGTATTCTTTGACTGAATACGGCTGAATATGACTGAATGCTTGAGAGACTAGCTGAGGATGTCCGGGAGTTGAGGTTTGCCCACTGTCGAGGCTTGACCAGCAAAACTAGAGAGAGTGGCATCAGGTTGTCCATAGTCACCTGGTGCCACCTGTTGAAGGTCCAGAAGCTCCGCCTGGGTGAAGGCCAGTGACCAACGAAGTCAGAGCTGATGCAGACACATGTGATTGACGTGCTGATGAAATTTGGAGTATCGGCAAGGCTGCACTGAGGCGCAGTGCTAATTGGCGCACAGGGATGCACTGAATACACTGGCGCTTATGGGAAAAATCCGACCTTCTGGCATAATCGTCGAATATCTCGACGGTCCGGAGGGCTGGCCACTTGATTCTTGTTTAAGAAAGTGCGCAACAAAAAAGTTAGCCCGCGTTCTTGAATTTCGTGTGCCTGCGTTGCTCCATTCCGGCGCAGCAAAAATATTGTCAGGGGGGGGGGGAATTTACCGCCTTCATCGTAGTTCTACTGTTGAAGTATGTTGTACTCGTAGAAGGCTTGCTTGAAAATTTTTTTTAGTATGTAACAGCTGGGACCCCGCGAAATTCATAATTGACTGGAATTCTGGCTCACTTGATTGTCAACGCAGAGTACTTCAAAAATGTAAATTACTGCATCCGCTTCGCCCTCAAGGAATGTCAGAAATTTATTGACAAAAATTCAACTTAGCTACTAAACGAGTATGGCGAAAGAGAATTTAAGCTTTGGCAGGTGGAATGCTTCAGAGGTGAGTCAGGCAAGTTATTAAGCTGGCTGTATTAAACGAGATGTACGATCAATAATATCGATGCATTGAATAGCTGTAATTGTCTCTACCGCAACTACAAATATCGTCTACAAGTATTTGCAAGTTTGGCTGCCTAGAAACCAATTTCTACAGATTGATCAGGTTTGACACAAAGTTTTTTTCGCGTACACGTTGTACTTCTGAGCGTCGCCTTTTTGTCTATAAGTTTATGGAGCTATCCGAAACGTTTCCATTAGTGACACACGCCAATAAATGAGTCACTGATAGTAGACATGTAAGAGATTGACTATAGAAGCAGACGAAGTCAGTCAGCAACTACATCGATGTTTTAGCCAATGACAAACTAACAGTTTCCATGTAATTTTTCAAACCATATCGAACAGTTCTTAAATCCATTAAGCTATTTTAGAAAGAACAAAATTATATCCTCTCTCCAATGACAGAAATCAAGCTAGAATGCACTAAATGCAGAACGAGTTTTGTTAACATTAAAGTTCAATAAGAGGACGCACGCATGCCAGTAAAGCGTGTGCACGAGTTGCACTGTTAATACAAGCGAGAGGGGTTTTGCACAATCTACACAGCTAGGGTTGGTTGCTTGTCCTTACAGCCGTTCAATGCACACTCACTGCACACAGGTCTCGCTCTGCACAGCTGTACACGTTGAGTGTAGAACTTTTCATACCTCACACAGGTCTGGGACTGTAGCACGCACAAGAAAACCTACATTTAGGGGCAGTCAAGACTGTCTTCGTTTATCTAACAAACTGGAAACTAGAAAAGCAGTTGGTTTATTTAAAACAGAACAAGCTGTCTGAAAAAAAAGGTGATTAAGTTGAGTTAACAACCAGTTGAATCAAAGTCTAGTCGTGTGATAAATGTTGCAAAACCTGTGATAAGTAAGGTTACGAATTAAGGTTGGAAAAAAATTTCTGAAAACTTTATTGAACTCGAGATCGACTTTTTAATGGCGGAGAGGTGTCCGACGTCGGAGCTACACGCTGACGGCGCGTCCTCTGCTGCCCGCGAAGATCATCATCAGGATGATGTCCAGCGCTACAGGGAGAGTATTGCCAGTCTGCGAATGTGGCTGGATAGCATGCCGCATCTCATCTGCCGCGATGGTGAGATGATCTTCTAGTTATCGTACTTTAATAATTGGATTCGGTTCGCTTTGGCGCCCCATTGTCATTTCATCGTTTAGCGTTTGGCCTCTCATTGCAGTAGCTTTGGCGCCTCATTGCAGTAGCTTTGGCGCCTCATTGCAGTAGCTTTGGCACCTCATTGCAGTAGCTTTGGCGCCTCATTGCAGTAGCTTTGGCACCTCATTGCAGTAGCTTTGGCACCTCATTGCAGTAGCTTTGGCGCCTCATTGCAGTAGCTTTGGCACCTCATTGCAGTAGCTTTGGCACCTCATTGCAGTAGCTTTGGCACCTCATTGCAGTAGCTTTGGCACCTCATTGCAGTAGCTTTGGCACCTCATTGCAGTAGCTTTGGCACATCATTGCAGTAGCTTTGGCTCCAGTTCATAGTAAATACGGAGTTTCTCTGATTGACTGATATTCCTTAATTTTCTCTCAAGACGACGACTTCCTTCTGCGCTTCCTTCGCGTGGCAAAGATGGACCTGGAGCGAGCGCAGATGATGCTGGACAACTATGTGACAATCCGCAAGTCAAGTCGCGGCTCGCCTCACTGGTTCGACTATCCGGCATTGGATGACGAGCGAGTGCTTCGCTACCTTGAACAGCCTTTCGTTCATTTGCACCTGGGCTACAAAGCCAGTGGCGAGGCTGTCTACCTGTCGGCTCTGCAGTATTGGGACCCAGACCTGATGCCATTCGACCAGCTGGTCACCACACTCTACATGACAGCTGACGTAGCGCTGGTAGACCCGCACAGCCAGACGAGCGGAGTCACGGTCATAGTGGACATGAACCAGATTAGTAAAAAGCAACTCAAACTGTTTGAGAACAGGAAAACTTTGTTCAGCTTGCTAAGAAACTGGCAGGATGCGTTTCCCGTCAGGGTGAAGTCCGTCATCTACTTGAACGAGCCGCTGTACTTTGATGTTATCTACGCGTTTATCAAAAGCGCCCGCTGCTCAAGCAGAAGCTGAAAGACCGGCTGCATCGAGTTGGCAAAGATCTCGATAAACTGCGCCGATTGATTGGTGAAGAAGAAGCCGAGGCTTTGCTGCCAGAAGAGCTCGGTGGACGGAACGGCTCCATCCAGCAGCTGATGGAGGAGTCCAAGCTGAAGTTTCACAGCGACGATGTGCAAGAGGAATGGCGTCTGATGCGCGAGATGGACGTGCTGGAGGATCAGCGACCGCCTTCCACCGCGAATTATTTGAAAACTTGCACGGTGCTTTGAGTTTGCCGCTGTGAGCTGATCAATTTGTTTAACTGTACAGCTTTGTCTGATCCATGCAGAATGCCCGCTACGGTGTTCAACGACATTCTGAGCTTCCTTACGTAGAAAACGCTCGTAAGAAGATTTATACAGTAATTGTAGTTTGACAATAAGAAGCTTTGTGGGCAATCTCAAGCTACGAGGGCTGTCCCAAAAGTAGTGTTATCTTTCATTAAAACTCTCATGCTGATGATTCAATTAATGATGGGGAGTTGTCTGGAAGTGAGAAAACATGGTTAATGGCCAAATTGACACTCGACTCCCGGCGACCATAGACTATTTTATTTCACGCTCATAGACTCGTTCGTTTTCTAAAATGATATCCAGGGTATATTGCTTTAATTTATTATCAATTTAAAACAATGAGCGGTCATTGCTTGAATGACATTGACATTGCCTTAACAATGGAAACAAAAGTTACGAGCAAAAATCTAGCACGAACTCGGCCATAGTTTACAGTAAGTCAACACTCTAGCGGAAAGTAGCGAAAGTACTTTTGATTGAATGCACTCAGAGTTCTTTATTGGGCTGTTGTGATAAAGAGACATCTATGGGAAAACCCGGAGAACCATAAAACTTTTAGAGCAGCAGAATATTTCCCAGTGAACGTCAGCTTGATTGCTTTTTGTTCCCTCCTTTTGCTGCGCCAAAAATTATGGATGGGCATTCAATTGTTGCTCAGAGGAGTATGATTTACACCTTTCGGAGGACAGGGCACAATGCGGCTAAGATTCTGTTGACTTACTGAAGTCTATGGTCGAAATCCTGCTATATTTTTGTTCATAACTTTTGTTTCCATTGTCTGTTTTTAACGATGTTAAAGTTAATATGAAAAAGAGAGTTGCCGCTATAAAGTTGTGCAAAATGATCTTATTGAGATCATTAGAACAATAGATATATTGAAAAGTAACGCAAGTTCAGTGCACTTTCTTTCGCGCTGTGTTAAGAATTTTAAATCTCTCAGTGCAAAAGTAGGGCACATGTACCATGACATAAACCTGTGCTTCTCTTCTGTTTTACTAGCAATTGTTCTAGCAATCTGATTGACTATTTCTGTTATCTTTCTATCGATAATTCGAGCCATATGTATAGCCAAGTTTTTATTCCAAGAGTATGAGCCTGAATAATTGATGACATTTTTGTAATTATAGATTGCCAAATTAATAAGATTTATTTTCTACACAATGTGCCTCGATTCAGTTAATTTTATTTGTGTCCGCCAATTCTCTAATTTCCCGTTTTGATTGAATTTTTTTCCTGTACAAATAGGAAATGTCTTTTGTGTTCAATTTATAGTTGATTTCGTGATAACGACAGAAAGAAGCAATAAATTAAAAGTCGATTTAAACAAAAAATATGACGTTTGCATAGCTGAACAGTTTTGGGACTAAAAAAAATGCTGGATTTTTCAGCCCCAAAGCCATGGGAACTTTTGGGAGCATTACTCGTATGTTCACGCCAGCACGAAAGAGGTTTAATTTAATTACCGATTGCCAACCGTTAGCAAACAATCAGACAATGAGATTAATTCAGCTTTGTGGGCCTGCAATCCTTTGTCACTAATGTTTTTTCCGGAACTCATTTTCGTATTTTTTCTTCCCCGTCTATAAAATTATCGACGTTTTGGGAAAATTCTTAGTCCAATGTCTCAGCCGATAAACCAGGTGCCATTCAGTTCATTGCGACGGATTTGACTCCCAAGTGTTTAAGTTGGTAAGCAGTCTTCTTATCTGAGCCTTCCGTTCATTTCTACAAGTAATTAACACTGTTCTTTTCAAGCTTCAACGAAAAGCCCAGAATAAGTTGAAGGATTTCAAATCCCAAGTACACTGTGTACGTAAAAAGCAGAGAGAGTAAACTTGGTAAATCTTGATAATAATAAAAGCCATTGATTAAGAGCGTACACCTGCCCTACGAGCGTATTAATGGGCTATTGCGCGGTGCATCTGAAGGCTGCGTACGCGTACGACTGTTCAGTCCAAGGACTGGGGGGTGTCATCAACCCACCCTCAATTACCCCAGCTAATGCTGGCACCCATTTTACAGCTGGGTGAACTGAAGCAATGCAGAGTTAAGTGTCTTGCTCAAGGAAATAAATGTTCGAGTGGGTCGGGAATCGAACCCCGACCTTCGAGTCGTGAGTCGACGCTCTGACCACTAGGCTGCAACCCCTTAATCTTAAACGGAGACTAAAAGTAAGTCACGTGACACCTTAACAAGAATTATAGTTTGGCAGTTAAGCGGTGGGCACCAGAAAGCAAAAACTGAGTTGATGATATTAGCAACCGAATCGACGAACCTAGCTTGATATAGATCTCTAACTCCAATTCCACAAACCACAGGATGGCGACCAATGCTTGTTGGCAATTGTTAGCCCTGCTAATAATCTCGTTCGGACAACTGGAAACAAGCAGTTCTTCACTCATCATCGGCAACAATCAGCAGAATTGGCTTCGAGCGACTCTGGCAGCCAGTGTCTGGCCCAGATAACGCTGATGACATTCTAACAAGTTCGATTGGTCGCAGCTCGAGTATCCTGGACTGCCTGGCTGAAGCTACAGCTTGGCTAAGAGTCGGAGAAGTGACTGAGCATCCGGCCCAGATGCCAGCAGTGGCCCAGTTCAACTCTCTCACCAGGGTGTGCAGCCTGTTCGCCTATCAGTCGGTCTGTCGGAAATTTTTAACACCAATAGCCGGTTCCACAGTTGCTAAGGGCGATTGTCAAGCTTTTGTACGATGGCCAATATCGGCGAAACAAGTGAAAGATATTGGAGCTATTGCAGCTCTCTGCTAGGCCTGTGGCTGTTCTCCAGTAGCAAATCCGGAATGGAGAATCTGATCTGTCAACAGGCTGACAATGTCAACAGGTTGACTATCACTGGTGGAGTCCAGTTGGGCAAAGAAGGAGCAAAATTCGATGGAGTGAATTCCGAACTGCTGCTAACCAACAGTCGGGGCTATGCCAGCAGTCTGCTTCAAGGCTTCTCGTGGCTGCTGAGGCTTAACGGAAGCCGGGAGTTCAAGCCCTGGTTGAAACCATGGACTGCAATATGCTGTCTATACGAACAGGCCTGCTCTGGGAGAGTCCCTCATCAAGGCAGCTGACCTACAACTCGTTGCTAGGCAGCAGGCCTAATGCTCAAATCAATACGCTTAATTCTCCTCTGTCGAATAACTCGTCTGTTTGGCACAACATCGCTCTGACTGCGTCCATTCCCGGAAGTCAGGTGAACATCTCGGTGGATCAGACGGTTCTGACTGACATATTGTCCATTTCACCGGTGGGACTTATAGTTTGAACCAAACAGGTACTGCTTGAGTCTCGGCCGTACACACATCGGATACACCAGCTCACTGATGGGAACAGTGTCCGGTTTTGCATTGGCCAATGCCAGTCTCACTTCGGCCCAACTGCAACTGCTGTTTGACATCATGCGACAATAAGATTGACGTACAGATGGAGATGATACTGAAACTCTGTTGAACTGTTGAACTACCTTTGCTTTTAGATCGAAGAGATAATATAACAGAAAATTTTTGAAGGCTAATATGATTGCTACTTAAAATTTGCCACATTAGCTAAGTCATTTAGCACGATTTTATACTCTGCTCGCTTGCATTCTGTAACAGTA
>NIVC01003340.1:0-20000 GCA_002269645.1 Macrostomum lignano
GAAGCCGGGCCAGGCCGGCCCCTCCGATCGGATTCAACAGCTCTACGTAGAACACGCGGGTGTCCTCAGGCAGGGCGTTGTCGTAGATGGTGACGTTGAACCTGGCGAGCCTACTGCCCGACAGGAACTGGATCCGATTGCCGTCGCTCGATAATCCGGCCGATCCCCGCTGCTGGTTGCTGTGCCATCTCTGGTGCGCCATTCGCAAGAGATTGAACCATCGTACCTGTCGGGGGATTATATGCCAAGACGCGGTTGTATATTTATAGAATTTTTGCCGCAGACCACATTAGAGAGACAGAAGGGACTCTGCTTTGAATTGATTTTCATGAGTAGTAATAAAACGAAAGAGTCGATTACGTCTCGAGTATCAGTAAGCTCAGTGCTTCATTCGTCAGTGAGCTCGAATCTCTGTACAGCGTGCATACGAGCTGAGCTGAGTACGTAGTTTTAGTAAGTTAAAACAGAAGCTGTTTTCAGTTATAAAGTACAAAAGATGCCTTTCGTAACTGCTACGAACCATGAAGAAAAACAAATCAACAGCTGTAGTTGGTGATGCACGTGCATCTCGCACCAGATCCGCACTCGTTTATGGTATCAAAGTTTTGCTACAATCGGATTTCAAGCCCAGATAGCTGACCTTTACCAACTCAATCACAGATCAGCTAGCTAATGTTGACGACTACAAAGTAGCATATTAAAGCAAAGGGGACTCACCTTGAGCCCGGGCAATCAACAGGCTCACAAAGCCAACTTCCTCTCTGACGCTAATTTGAGGCTGGTTGAACTCAGCCGGAATGATGCTGGGCAGCGGGTCGGGCAGGGCCGTCATGAACTGCAGATAGCCGTAAGGATAGTCGCTCTCGCTAATAGTCACGTTGATCCAGTTTTTTGCGCGGATCAATTGAAGCACCTGTGGTACCAAAGTTACTCTGAAGGTCTAGTTTCATAAAAATATTTTCATATGTCAACAAAAATTTGTGTTGAAAATTTGTATGCGAAATAGGGAATACCCTTCAATTAGTTTGCGACGAAGAAAATAAAAGGCTTTATGAGCGCAATTTTGTATTGACTAGGGCCACCAGTAAAAGAGCGTCTACTAAAGAGTAGTATGAAAAGAATTTTAAGCCAATTAATACGAGAGATTGCAATGACAGTTGAATAGATCCTCCAAAGTGTGCACTCGCACATGAGGTCCTACCTCAGCGGTTACGCCCCAGCTGATGGAGAACGGAGACTCACAAGACGGCCCTGACCTATCACGCATAAAAACTCACGCCATCTACCTGAGACATTAGTGCTGCCAGCCTGCCCGTCGCTAGAAGCAGCTTCAGTCAGGATAAAAATTGCTTGAGTTGCCAGCTCAGGGATTTGATCGTCAACAAGCGTTGCTGTCAGCGATTTCAGACGCTCGCCAGCGCCAAATGTGATGAAGCCGGTAGAGTTGACAAACTGGGAGCCAGCCTCTGACCAGCCGGTGCCGTTGTGGTTCGGCAGCCGGCTTCCCAGTACAGGTTCACCGAATCAAAGCTGCCACCTAAGGGGATTTTGCAGCGCATTTTTTGTATTTGTTTTGACGTGCGGGGTGTTAGTAAACTGATTGCATAATCATTGAGAATACTTTAGTGTGATAGTTCATTGGACTACTTTTCAAACGAGTTAGAGTCAATTTTGGCTAAGATAGAACGCAATAAGACAAAATCGTACCAAGCCTTTGCACGGAGCAGGAGAATGTTGTAGACTCATTGAACGACACTGGCGGCACGCAGGATCCAACAAAGCCGAAGATGCCATTCGCGCGTCGCTCTTTAGCACGACGAGGTCAGAGCTTTGCCCGGTTGGCGACAGGCGAGCTCCGCCTTTGGCGGACAGGAGTCGCAGAGTGAAGTACTCGTCTGGCTCGGCAATCGTGTCCTGAACTGAGGCCAACGTGATGGTGCTGTTTAACTGGTCGATTGGAAAGGACAAATGGCCTGAGATGGGCGTCACGTCTGAGCTGGCTGGATAGGAGCTGATCTCGGCGATTTCGCTGCGGGATAGTTTTTTCTATCGATGCTGAGCCAAAAATTACCCATTTTAAGGTTGCAGACTCAAGATAAGATTGAGCGAAATGACATTCAATTTATCGAATGCGTTTGGGTGAGAACGGTTAGGTAGTCCAACCCTAGCTCTTAGGTCGAGCGCGCGAAGCTCCCTGCAAATAAGGTTGAGTGCTCAAAGCCCCCTGCTAACAAGGCTGAGTGCTCAAAGCTCCCTGCAAACAAGGTTGAGTGCTAAAAGCTCCTGCTACAAGGCTGAGTGCTCAAAGCTCGCTGCGAACACGGAGCAGTGTCCGTGAAATCGGCCTGCTTATATTATATCATTCCGCATTTTGCAGTTGTTACTTTAATTAAATTAAGTTTCCATCCCATATTTACTTATTTTCCAGCTTTCGAGCGTAGAGCCTTGCATCCTGCAGGTAGCCGATGTAGCGATGGGTCTGTCCAGCAGCCGCGCCTAAGTGCATCACGCCATCGGTGTCCAGCAACGTGGCAGACTCGAGAGCGCCCTGATAGAATTTGACACCGTCCAAGAAGAGGGAAGCTTGACCGCCGAACACATTGACAACTAGATAGTGCCATTTGGCATCAAGGATTGTTGCGGCCATCCAGCCGGTAAGTTGCGCCGTCTGCAATGCAATTTTTATTATTGCTACTAAATTTTGTACATTTCTTCACTCGAAAAACCAGCCAAAGCATGCAGAAGACCATTATAACAAAAATTATCAAGCTTTTATCATTATCTAGCTGGTTTGTAGGTTATTAGCCATGACATCTCCTATGAATACAGGTAAAATAGCCCTTTAACCACTTTTGATCGTACACGTTACCCGAGGCGCAACTACTTGTAAGGGGTTTCAGCGCTTATGCATAAATATTTTAGCACGACTAATATATATTTAAGTTTTTGCGATCGAACGGAACGCAAGGAATACTCAATAACTATTGAGTCGTCCCTAACGGAACGTCTAGAACTTTGACAACTTACAGTAAGACTTTTACTGTGACATTGAGCTGAGATCAAAATTATGACTTTTTGAAGCTGAAGTGCTGCTAAAGAGACTGAAGACGTCGCTATAGAAATTAGTATACCCGTAAAATAGCAATACATATTGGCTTAGTAATTTCTTAATATTCGAATCAGATATTGTTACTGAAAGGAGCAAGTCAAGAGCAGAGAGTATGCGAGGCGAGACAAAAGTGACAAGTGCACTGAAAAACAACGAGACGATTTACGAGTCGATTATGAATATAAGCGAGGTTCAATAGCAGCTACCCTAACCCAAGGGCTAAAACACCAACAGCATACATTAAAATCATTAAAATCAGAGACGTGCAAAGAGCGTGATCAATGGACAATGAGCACACGCACAGAGTTAATCAATGCATTCTCTTGTGATCGTTGTAAGAAACAGAGAGAGTTTTGTGCCAAATATACTAGTTAATCCCTTTTGCTTTCTTATAAGTCAAAAAGATCGTGGCGGTTTTTACTACTGAATTTTAGTAGGTAGCAGAAGTTCTTACCCTCCGAAAAAGAGACCAGTATCGAAAAGTGACGCCAACACTTGTTGCATTCGCGCTGATGTAAACGCCGTACAAGTCGGAGCCGTTGTTAGAAAAAAACTTTGACAGCAGGCACGAGTCGGCAATGGATTGCTTGAGCTGAAGAGCTGTGCTGAATGCAAATCCACTGGCTGAGTTCATAGTGGTTGTTGCGTTGGGCTGATAGATTGCCGGCACGGTCACTAGGCTTCCTAGAAACCAAATAAAATCAGATGGAATGAGATCGGTCTCTTTTGTGCCTTAAGAATGAAGCAAGTTAACTAATCAATGGTAAATTCAATACAATTGTGACGCACCTGGAGCGTTAAAGAATTCCAAAACCTGTGTGCCGGTTCCAGGAATTCGTTTACTCACATCCGCTGTTACAACACTGAAATTCTGCAGCCCGAGGAACAGCAGGTCCATTACAGCTGGTAGGCTCGATGCGGACTGCGACAGGATCGTCCAGGACACTTCAACTTTGCTGTATCGGCCTTGCAGGCGATCTACAGAAACGGTGAGTTTCGTTTCCGCCTCCTGTCCAGGGTAAGCGTCTTCTGGCACCGAGTAGGTCGACTGGCCGAATGACATCACGCCGTAGGGGTCGTCGTTCTGCGGCACAACTATGTACGCTTTGGTTGGTCCGCTGCCGAAGACTGGCTTTTCTTCTGGAGATGCTCCGCCTAGAGAAGGTTACGCAAGTACATTGAGGCTTTAATTCACTTGTATGCTGCTTTTCTACCACAAATAATGGGTGATTTACCAGTCAGGTTGACCATCGTAACAGAGAAATTTTCATCAAACTCTGGTACATTGTCTCGCCTAGGAATGAGGACGAGAGGAACGGTGGCGGCGCCATTCGGCAAGGTCAGCACGCCGCTGCCAAAGTCAAAGTCGGTTCCGTCAGCAACAGGCTCCTCGGTGCCGTTCAGGGCTATCATCCAGTAAATGTTGACGTCGCCAAAGATGCCACCCTCACGAATCACTCTGAAAATTGCCAGATAGTCAAGTTGGGAAAAATTATTGTTAAGATTTTTATCGCTAGTGGTTCGTTCTTTCAATGTAACATTTCAAAGTCAGATATTTCTCGGAATCGCTTCCACTAAAAGCATACAATAGTAACTATTGCATCCCATAGAGCAACTCATTCAGTCCCTCAGTACGCTCAGAAGTACGACAGGATAAGAACAAATAAAAAAACTTCACGCACTCGAAAGAAACAGACGAGCCCTCGTTCGCTGTCTTGACGACTGTACTGGCAAACGAGATGCTCCCAGATGCGCCATCATTTGCCGCGATAACAACTGTTGCAACGTATTGGTTGTAAGGCACAATGTCACCTAATGGATTGTACAGCTCAATGCGTAGGATCTCGTCACCTTCCGGTGTTCTGTCGTCAAGTGTCTGCACAGAGAGTCGCTGCTCGCGCTGGCCGCTGTTGAAGACCAGTACCCCGCTGGCACTAATATAATCATTGATTCCTGCGTAAGCAGTGACGTCGATCGTTCTGTAACTAATTCTGACGGACTCCAGGAGGCTGCCCTCGCGTACAACAGTGAAGCTAGCGCTTTGGCCCTCGTTCACGCGCAGTGTGCTGGGTGCTGCAATTGCGGTTGGAAAATTTCTTTAGATTTTCATAGACTCAATAAGTATCCTAAAACTATTGCTTTTTGTCTTACCCGAAAAGTATACAGGACTGTCGTTCTGATCAATGTACACAAATGCTTGAGCGCGGGATCCAAGACTGCACCGCCAGTGACGTTGAACAGAGTCACCGTAAACTGCTCTTGGTCTTCTGGGATCTAAGAGATGCGATTAATTACGTTGAAAAAACTGTTTTTTAGATAACCTAGCTATTTCACTTCGACAACTTACGTCATCGGGAAGACTTTGAATGGGAAGCGCAACCTGCGATTGACCATTTTCAAAGACCAAAGTTCCACTGATCGGGCTCAAATCCGAGGTGTTGCCAGGTGTGACGCGGAACTGGACCGTCACGGTGCCGAAAGCGCCGCGATTGCGCGCAACGATCAGACGGGCAATCTGAATGTCGCTTCCTTTGCTCTCCTTGATGTTAGCCAGCAGGCTGGATGTTTGGAATTCGATGACTCCGGATGGGTCATCGTTTGCGGGCACTGTGATGTTGATTCGTGACCTTGAACCAATAGATATTGGCACGCCATTGTGACCACTCAAGCTAAGAATATAGTTTGTATCCAGCTGCAATTGAAGGCAATTTTGTTTGTCTCAGCTGAGCCTTGGCGCTTTCTTAAGGCATCTTATACAAATGGTATCAATCATACTTTACCTCCGGAATGTTCTCTCCCCTAGCAAGCAGAGTACCACTGAGAGAATAAACTCCCGGAAGAAACTGCAGTACATTGTTTCCTCCGTAAAACTGTGCGTCTCCCCCCGGCTGCACGGAATAATCCACTAGGACTGTCATCAAGGCACCACCCGTGCGAACCACCGTTACATTGATTGGGTCGCCTTCCTCCTTCATTAAGTAGTGCTCCTTCATAAAACTCGCAAAGCTGAATACGCCCCCTGGATTATCGTTGGCTCGAATTTTCAGTACAATTGAAGAATAGTTGGTCTTTAGTCGTTGTGTTCCGGCCGGTGCTACGTCAGTAAGCTGAATTGTGAGGTCCTCGTCCAGCTCCGGGACATCGTCTGGTTTAATTTCGAAGACTAGATCCGCGGAAGTTTGACCTGTCGTAAAGTTTATCGAATGCTAATTAGAATCCTTTAGCCCAATTCTGACAAAGAATATTTATCCTCTCGAAGGTCTATCAGTCAGTTCTTATAGTGAGTTATACTTTCAAGGTCCACAAGACGTCTAGAAGTCCAATAAGTTTTTTCACTTAGTGATCATGTATCTAGCCAACGGCACAGCCGATGCGATTGAGCGGCGCATCCACGAGGCCTGTGCACAGCCTGTAGAGTTCTGAGACGGGGTGAAAGGGTCGCAACTCCTATTGTCTTTCTACAGCAGCGCGAGAGTCAGATGCGTTTACAGCTGAGCTGCCCTGCCCCCAGTGGCTGCCTCAAGGGGTGACGCAAGCTTTTACACGTGCGTACTAAGGGTGGTAAATCCGGATAAACTTGCAGTTTACGGTGGCAAATGGGCTGATCCGCTAGCATTAATAACTTAATTTACAAGTTGCAATTCTTGAGACTAAATGGTAGATTTTTTCGCAGAAAAGACATTTCTAAGTTCCCTCGTTCTAGTTTTAATGCAGTCCTTACCAGCTGCCAAGTTGATTTGTCCGGACCGAGGCCCGGTGTCCGAGTCGGTCACGCCAGGCCCAACACTGGTGACATTCCAGTAGATCACGGCTGCCCCGCTCATGCCTTCGCGAACGATTCTAATGGGTACAAAGCTGCTCGCCGCACCGTCGCTCGGTTCGTCGGCGAGTATGACCCCGATGCTGGCGAAGCCGACTTCTCCATCGGCATCCCCTGGCGCCACTAGGATGCTGGTCTCTAGGCGAGCGCCAAGGCGCGGGCTGTTGTAAGCTGGAAGACTGCTGACCGGCTGGGTGTAGCTGGCGTTCAACAGGCGGGCATTGAAGGTCTCGCCAACTTGTAGAAAGGCTCGCTCGGTCAACGGAAGCTGAACGAGTGCTGACGCCTCGCCGATGCCCATGGGTACGACTGTGGGCAGGCTGGCCGTGAAGATGTCTGGAATGCAAGGCGGCGGTTTCAACTCGTGTTGCATGCAAGTAATATTGAATCGAAAGCTTTTCTTATCTTCCTCTGAACTAATTTAGTAAAGTGACTAGAAACAATTCTGAAATCTTTGTTTGAATCGTTGTTTTCGATTCTATCTGCATCGTATTGCATGAATAAGTGCAAAATTTTCATTCCGCATCCGAGCGACCCTAGAATTTTTTTGAGCCGCGGCCGTTTCAACTTACTGGTGACATTAGTCGAGCCAGAATAGGTAACGTCCATGGCGATTCGGATGGCTCCCAGAGTGCCTCCGGTGCGAATTATACGAAACTCCAGCGTTCGCGGGGTTTGCTTCTGCAACGATGAAGAAAAGTGATAGTTCTTAGATTTTTAACGTACTGGTAGCTGAATGCTTAGTAAACTTGCTGGTACTCATAAACAATTGAGAAGCTACGCCCAGAAAAATAAATTATTCTGAGTTTGATAAACTACTAGTACATGAATCTCAGGTGTTGCGTGTTGGTGTGGCTATTGCGTGTTGGGTTGGCTGTTGGTTGTTCGGGTGGCTGTTGCGTGTTTTGTTGGTTACTGCGGGGTTGCTTTTTCATATAATTTTGTTTGTACTTTCTAGCCTATTAGATTTGGTCTCAGACCGAGCACTAAGTCCTAATTTGAGAGGCAACTCAGACAACCTACGCTCTTGAGAATCTGCTGATCTGGAGTAGAGAAGGACACCAAGCCGTAGGCCATGTCGGAGTCCTGCACCACCAGCACTCCTGTCGTGATACTGCCAAGTTTAGCACCACCAGTTAAAGTTGACGCAACCAGAGAAATTCTAAATGCCTCTGCCGGCTCAGGCAAAGTGTCCTGTATTATCTTCAAGCTGATGCTGGCCTCTTTTACGCGATCCTCGAGTTTCACCGTGCCCTCACTTGGCCCGATGTCGCTGACGATCGGATCGGTGTTGTTGACTCTGACGAGCATCCAACCCACGGACACGGGACCGTAGATGCCGCCGCTGCGCACCACCTGAAATCCGAATAGCGCTCATGTCTTAGTTGCGAGTTTCAACAATCCGACGATAGGCCCTGAAGACAAACGCTCGATTTTTGGACTTTAGGACAAACACTTTTGAAGATATAAAAATCAATTTATGACTTAACCACTCAGCTACAACCTCACCAACCGACAGGTAGAAGTGGTTCTTCAACATAGTAGAACTTGTGTAGTACTTTACAGGTTTGAAGTTCTACATAAATAGTCCACTAGACTTAAGGGGCAGAGGAACTCAACCGTAACGCGTCTGACTCTCCGCTACGACCCCTTGTTCGATTCTGTGCGCAGCCGTTTTCATTTGGGGCTTGTGCATGGAAATTAGCCAGGGGTATTCACACGCATGGAGGCCAACTCCCAAGGCACGGAGAGTGTACGTGCCTGACGATTAGAAACTGTACACCTTAAGTGAGCGTTGTGCGAATATGTGGCCGAAAGCATTTCGTCAGAGTGCCCAAAGCCCTGCTGCAATTATTATTATTAATATTATCTGTATAGAGAATTAGACCATCAAGCAATGCACTCACCTTGAAATCGGAGAATGTGCTAGTCGAGTCCTCATCGACTGTATAGAATCCCGGCTGACCGGGAATGTTGGTGAACATCTCCAATACGCCATTAGGATCGTCATTTGCGTTGATTAGAATCTTGGCTGTTTGAGGCTCCTGGATCACCATGTCACCCGTGGGGTCCTGCAGGGTCAGACTGGAAATTTGCGAATGTTAACTATTGGTTAGGCAACTTAGTTGTATTTCTAAGAACTATTCTACAGTCGGACTAAAAGAGAAACTACTAAAACATCCATCCACTGTTCTTGGCAAAAATTTAAGGTCCCATAAATTACTTAATGCGTCACACTGACGAAATCGTAGTACATGTAGCTGACTAAGCACTTTAGAACTAATTATTGATAGATACTCTCCAACTACGACAGAAAAAGTGACATATAGGTCCATATGGGACCTGATAGGACCAGTGGCTGTTGCACTCTGGCTGAGATCAAAATCTTGTGGACTGAGTTCTCAAGACACGAGCAGGCAGCCTATGGTTTAAAGTATCATGCTGTACGTACGAAAAATCTTCCACGGGTTCAGGAATATCGTCTGCCAACACGGTGATGGTGATCTCTTTACGCGTCTCGCCTGCCGCAAACTGCAGCGTCTGATTGACGGCTCGGTAGTCGCTGTAGAGTCCGGCAAGGCCAACGTTGCTCACTCGAACCGCGACGCTAGCCGGAAAGTCCACAGGGCCGATGAGGCCGCCGGAAGCTGAGCTGCCGCGTATTATTCCGATGCGATAGTCGGTGTCACTGTTTGTTTCATTGACGCTGTACTGGGCCTATATTTGTGTTGTTTGTAGGATACGATAAACGCATTCGTATTATTTACTCATACTGTATTTTTTCTGAATTTTGATTTCATTCTCTAGGGTTTATTTCACCATCCGCAACATATAAATCGGTTGGTTCTAATTTGTTTCCTTCTGTTATTTAGGACGATTAATCAAGGAACGAACAGAACTTACAAACTCAAATCGAACAGGAGCATCATTGGCGAGCACGGTGATCGAGTAGGTGCTCGCCCCAGGAGCCAGGCTTCCTCGGGTGCCGAGTATGCTCAGCGACACTGTAAATGTTTCATTGTTCTCCGGGATCACGTCTGGCATGATCTGAAATGCAAATAGTGTGTGAAAATCGCGGCTTATGACTGTCATTGCTTTTGTTGTCGGCAAATCATTGAGTTAAAATTCCTACCTGCAGTTGCAGCATCAGGCTGAATACTCCGGCAGTGAACAGCAGCTGCCCCTCGGCTGGCCCCACGTCCAGACCCGGCGTCGCGGCCGGATTGGCACCGCCGTCCACTCGGAAGCCAAGCTGGACGCTGTTGAACAGGCCGCGGTCGCGAATAATTTCAAGACTGACCATGGTTGGCACGGCAGTGGCCGGCTCTCGAACCCAGGACTGTCGAGGCTGTAGGTGTTTGTCAAAAGGTTCAATATCAGTCACGTTCAATTTGAGTACACGCACAATCATCCTTAAGTTAGGAATAGTGGCCGGGATAGGGTGATAACATTGAATGACATCTTAATTCGAGAGCCAGATCCGAACTTCATGTCACCTTGAGTTCGTGCCCACCCTTTCTCAGTGAGGTTCGCAACGATTTCGTGGAGCTTGATAACTGTCCGAAGTTTATTCGACTGCTATTAATCACTCACCGCTTTAAATGAGAAAATGCCGTACGCATCGTCATTGGCCAAGATGGTGACGTTCACCGTCGTCGGTGCCACCAGCGTGGCCGTGCCGCGCACTGTCAACGAGATGGTGTAGGTCTCGTCGTCTTCCGGCAGGTCGTCATCAACGGTGGTGAAGGTGACCGTCTGTACGCCTGGTGTCACGCCGGCGTAGAACACGACGGGGTAGGAGGTGCCAAAGAAGTCGCTAGAGGCAGCTGGGTCCGTGATCTGTCAGTCCGTTGAGGAGAAACATAGGATGATTAGATGACGCCTGATTAGGGTGGTGAGGCCTGATTGGGGTGAGTGAGGTCGATAGGGTGAGTGAGGCATGATTGGGGTGAGTGAGGTCTGATAGGGTGAGTGAGGTCCGATTGGGGTGAGTGAGGCATGATTGGGGTGAGTGAGGCCTGATTGGGGTGAGTGAGGCCTGATTGGGGTGAGTGAGGCCTGATTGGGGTGAGTGAGGTCGATAGGGTGAGTGTGGCATGATTGGGGTGAGTGAGGTCTGATAGGGTGAGTGAGGTCCGATTGGGGTGAGTGAGGCATGATTGGGGTGAGTGAGTTCTGATAGGGTGAGTGAGGTCCGATTGGGGTGAGTGAGGCCTGATTGGGGTGAGTGAGGCCTGATTGGGGTGAGTGAGGTCGATAGGGTGAGTGAGGTCGATAGGGTGAGTGAGGCATGATTGGGGTGAGTGAGGTCTGATAGGGTGAGTGAGGTCGATAGGGTGAGTGAGGCATGATTGGGGTGAGTGAGGTCTGATAGGGTGAGTGAGGTCCGATTGGGGTGAGTGAGGCATGATTGGGGTGAGTGAGGCCTGATTGGGGTGAGTGAGGCCTGATTGGGGTGAGTGAGGCCTGATTGGGGTGAGTGAGGCCTGATTGGGGTGGTGAGGCCTGATTGGGGTGAGTGAGGTCGATAGGGTGAGTGAGGCATGATTGGGGTGAGTGAGGTCTGATAGGGTGAGTGAGGTCGATAGGGTGAGTGAGGCATGATTGGGGTGAGTGAGGTCTGATAGGGTGAGTGAGGTCCGATTGGGGTGAGTGAGGCATGATTGGGGTGAGTGAGGCATGATTGGGGTGAGTGAGGCCTGATTGGGGTGAGTGAGGCCTGATTGGGGTGAGTGAGGCCTGATTGGGGTGAGTGAGGCCTGATTGGGGTGAGTGAGGCCTGATTGGGGTGGTGAGGCCTGATTGGGGTGAGTGAGGTCGATAGGGCGAGTGAGGCATGATTGGGGTGAGTGAGGCCTGATTGGGGTGAGTGAGGCCTGATTGGGGTGAGTGAGGCCTGATTGGGGTGAGTGAGGTCGATAGGGCGAGTGAGGCATGATTGGGGTGAGTGAGGTCTGATAGGGTGAGTGAGGTCCGATTGGGGTGAGTGAGGCATGATTGGGGTGGTGAGACCTGATTGGGGTGGCCGAGGCCATCATTCCATTCACTCTACTCCATTCACTCCGTAAGAACTCCATTTTAAACCTTCGTCCATGGCAAAATCTGGTGTCCAGCAACCCAGCTGATTGATAATAAGAAATTTCTAAATGAAGCAAAGTTAAATGCTTTTGATAGTTGGAAAGGCGCTGTTGGGTGTTCCTTGGATGAGCTGACGTGATCATTAGTGCTTCTATGTTTATTACGGAAGCCAGCCCGATCCATGAAAGTAATCCAAAGAAACTACAGTCTGAAAGTTACAAGCAGTCGTGCATGAATGCAAGATGAAAGCGTTCAACTCACCTGAACCACCGCGTACACATCGTCTATGGGGGTGCCGTTCGGCTTCAGGCTGACGCTGAATCTGGCGCTCTCGTTCACCACAGTCCGAGCGGAGGATGCAAAGCTCAACACGAACTGGGCCGACACACTTTCGAGACCAACAAAGACTAGAGCTATCCAGGCAACAAAGACAGCAATTGATGTAGACATTTCGATTGCCACAAAAGCAGCGAAAGTTTGTCTGCTGATATGGCAATTTTAGAAATCGTTGATGTGCAGCTTCCTTTGGTTGTTGAGGCGTTTTCAGATGCAGAGAAGAGTGGATGAGTATCCAGCGATTCAGGAAGCTTTGACAATCTGGATCCGGCTGTCTTAACCGCACTGAAGCTCATTAAATATTCATCGGCGATCAGATTCGTTAATTATGCACTGGCCACTCCATAGATTACCTGCTCCTGAATGATAAGGGAGCAGAGAAGACAAGGGCGAGGCCCTGCTGAGTCCTACCCGTGCTCATTGTAGATGTGAAGCGGCGTCCTCCAGGTTCTCCTCTCTCTAAACCGCCATCTCCGCGAGCCATCCTAACCGATGAGTCATCGCGTTTCCTTATTTAGTAAAAGTTGCTACGTCGGAATTTTATGTGGATGTGCGCAGAGTCCTGACAGGGGCAGTGTGTGCACAATAAAACTGCTGCCCTAGCCAGAGTTCAAACTGCCTCACATAGAAGCAAATTAGAAGTTTCAATATTTAGAGGAAAACTGAAACATTTGGCATAGCTGAATTTATCTAAATATTAAATTATTCTTTAGATTATTGATATCTACTAGAAATGGCGAAACGAAAGCACCGAGTAGGTCTACTAACTAATTAATAATTTATAAATCAGAAAGTAATGCAGAAAGCGGAGAGTCTGTGGCTTATGCATAATTCTCCACCAGAAATTAATGGAGTCCTGAGTACCGCCTCAGGAGTCCGTACAGTATTTGCAACCAGTTTGCGTGCAAACTCAATCAGTTGGGCAAAGCAGAAAGTCAAAAGCTTGATTTTTTGTTAAATCGGTTTTATCATTGATGGGTTACTCGCACTGGAAATATAGGTTTTTTTATGGAAAGTAAAACAAAAATAAGACGCCTTTCATTTAACAGACACAAAAAACAACGAGCAGATGGCGCTGCTATCTAGATTATACAGTATTGTAGTGCTTAAGAAGCGCAGTATAAGTTAGTTTTTTTGTTTGAACAGCCTTTCTTGATTGTAAAATACTCGATACGCTCGTAGCAAGACTCGTTTAGTAGAAACGTTTGGTTCAACGATTTTAAAGAGTAAAATTCTTAAAGAGCGTTGCAGTCGCCTAGTCTATATTAATTCAAGCATCTAGTTCAGATGCCAAACAGCTTCTGTATCCACGCTTCCTTGTGCTGGATTGCATTCAAGGATGAATCCCCTTTAGCTTGGGCATCACAAGCAGTGGCGTCTTGCTCCACCGAGTTCCGCCTCGGGAAAAGATCGACGTAGACTGTGCTAAAATTGGTCCTCTTCCTCTCCTCCTTAGTTTCGCAATCGGTTCCGAATGTCCATTTCTGCTGCTGCTGCTGCTGCTGCTGCTGAAACTGACTGCGATAGTCCAGCGCGGTAGAAACGATCGCAATCTCCGGCTGTCGCATTCGCGACGTCTGGCTTCCGTTGCGCTGTCGGCGCTCCTGGCGCAACTGTCGCAGCCGCTTCCGTAGCAACCAGAACGACAGAGCGGCGTATTCGAGGAACTCTACGACCGTAATGACGCTGATGCCGATCCAGAGGCCTTGGCGAGATGGGAATAGAGGTTGCGGTTCATCGTTTCGTTACATCCTCGAAACTTTTTAGATTTTGGTTGTTTTTTCTCCGATATCTCAAGTCTCCAACCATTCGACCCGCTTACCCAGAATGCCTCCAAAGTCGCTGAACAGATTTCTCAACGGGAAGGCGAAGTCTTCCCTATAGACGGAGCTCCGGATCGATGGCGGGTGAATGTCCAGCACTGCGTAGTTTTCATTCAGTTCGTTGTTTAAATTTTCCAGCGCCTTCCGCCAAACGGGCGAATTCAACTCGTCTAGCCGCTGTTTGATGTAGAGCCGGACAGCTTCCAGTGGGGAGCCTGTGGTTGTCGACCACAACGATCGGTTCGATGGCCAACCATAGGAGACGGTGGCGAATGTGTACTTTTTCTGTATGCACTCTTCATAGCAGCTGGACGCTCTGTTAGGGAATACGTTTAGTTATCAGATTTGTAACTTTTGCACCTTATTTTTTTTTTCAATTGTACACACTAAAGAATACGCTCGTAGTCGTATAGACTTTGGACAATAAAGTAACAAAAGACCGTGAACCGATTCGGCATCAGATAAGGCAGTTAAAATGCTACTCTTCATACTACTTTCTAAGTAGACTAAGAGAATTTCTAATATTTCTACGCCTTGTTTAGGTCCCGTTCTTATAAAAATATATAAACGCTGCCCCGTCTCACTCAATTCCGATGGTGTCTTGCCGATTTTTGACGTCGTAGAAGCAGCGGATGTTGGCCCGTGGCCGTTTGAATTCGGACCAATGCTCGCGGAAGATGAAGTCGTCCAGTCTGACGTAGATGCCGGACGCGTTGCTAATTGTGTAGTAGAACCAGGCGGAGTGCTCTGACGCTGAGAAGGCTACATAAATATCCCTGGAATTTAAATACAGAAGTCTACTTGTATCATAACGAAGCAAAATGAAGACATTATATAAAAAGCCACCGCTGGGCCACAGACCTGAAGAACACTTCCTCGGGCAGTTCGTGGCACGGCCTGACCCGATCAAAGACGTCCTTCGTCACCAAAATGTGATCGGCGAAGCAGTTGCACTGAGCAACAAACTCGGCCTGTCTGACACGCTGGAGGCAGTCCTCCTGGGTGGTGCCAAACTGCTGCGTCTCCGCTGGTTCCCAGGGTCGCGAGAAATCTGTTACATAATTAGCAGGAGGCCTCGACGCTGTGCACGGCTGGTCAGTGCGATCGACCTGCAGAGTTTTTGCGTCACAATGATTTCATCACCTTAACAAACCTTCAAAGTACTCTTTGGCTTCTGTCTAGGAAGATTTACAGGTTCACTTTATGGGTGCAACAAACTGTGACTTACTGTGGGACTTGCCTTTTGGCCTGAATTGATCTCACAAATCTTACCCATTTGCTCCGGTCAAACGTCCCCAAGCTCGTCTATGGCCTTGAATCCATGTCTACCGGTATGGTTTTGGATCCATGTCTATGGCCTTGAATCCATGTCTATGGCCTTAGATCAATGTTTATGACCTTGGATCTATGTTTATGGCCTTGGATCTATGTTTATGGCCTTAATTTATTTAGATCAATTATTATCCTGGTAAAACAAATTAATTTATCATTTGAACTATACACTTATTCGGACCTTGTAGTTGTGCCGCATACGCAGCTCGGCAACGGTCACGTGACGCAGAGGAGCGAGAAATGCGGACTTCTCAAAGTCGGCCACAGTACCGGCTGGATGTACAGAGACTAAAAACCCCGGCAGGTGGAACAGCTGCTCCCGTTCAGTCAAGAAACTATCTGCTGAGTTGTACAGCACCAGACTCAGACCGCCACCAGAGCCGCTGCGGACCAGTCGTCGACTCTCCGGTTTGAAGGTGAAGCAGAGAAACAGCGTACTGTCCTTGTAGACGGTGAAGTTGCGATAGTTGCACGGTATGGAGTTGTACCGGCAGTACACGATAATTTCATGAACAGAGGTGAACGACTCGTTCCTGGAGGGCGTGTGCAGCTTACATTCAGCATGTGTACGAGCACATGAATGTTTATATCGTCTATCAGAGCCGCTAACTCACCTGTAGGCCACCTGTTTCAGTGACAGTCTGGCGTCCCAGTAACTGCTGTACGGATGCAGGGGCATGTCGGTTGTCTGATTCTTCAATAGGTGCCAAACTCGGGCCACGTCGAATGGAATTTCGTACAGTGTCCGGTTCGTGCCGAACTCGTTGGCAATGTTGACGTTCTGGAGCGGTCAGAGGTCATTATTTGGACACATTTATCCACAACAGCAACTGGTTGGTCAGAAAACATCGTCCGAATGCTTCGTCCAAAATGGGCCCCGCAATATAAACTCTTGCATCGACCTCCTGAGATGCTATTCTCACCAAGAATCAATTAATAATTACGAGTAACATCAGTACGGATCGCATGACCTAAAAGTTGACGTAGTTGTAGCCGCACCCTCCCTAGCCATAAGGTAACTCACTCTGGGAACTATCCATATTGCTATCAGCGTCCACACTTGTCCTGTTTCACATACAATACTTCGTAAAATAACAGCTGACTGAAAGAGCATTAGATACAGTTCTCAGCTATTAGGGGGTTTAGAGTAGCAAAGCGGAAAAGTGTCAGATTCTGCCAATTTGGGACTCGTG
The DNA here is from genome assembly GCA_002269645.1 of Macrostomum lignano. Classification (NCBI taxonomy): domain Eukaryota; kingdom Metazoa; phylum Platyhelminthes; family Macrostomidae; genus Macrostomum; species Macrostomum lignano. The sequence goes on from NIVC01003340.1 coordinate 16,693, forward strand.
GGAAAACTTAACGCAAGGCTCGTGCCCATTAGGGACCAACCGCCACGACGCCTCCTGGAATGCTTTAAAGCACTGAGTGACGAGCAGCTTGTATAATAAATAGAATCGAATTCATGCATGATTCTCACCGCATAGTAGTGACTGGCGTAGTCATTCGGGCACAGGGTCACATCCGGCATCTCAAAATCCGCCCCCTCCTCGTCAATCTCGGTGTTGATCGGGTACTGCAGATACCGGGAGACGAGTTCACTGAAGTGCACCAGAAAGCCTGCGGTTGCCATCAGAAGGATGCAGGTCCACACAGCTCGCCTGATGCCGCTGGAGGCCAGGTGTCCAACGCCATGAGCTGTGGTGTGCTTTGCAAACGCTTGGAACAGAGCTTGCTGACTTTTAAGCTGGTGAAACTCGTTGAACTGCTGCTGGCACTGCTGAGAGTTGGTGCGATTGAATGGATCTGCTGGAATCACCCGAATAATTACCACCGTGTTTAGAGTTTAAAAGAGCTCAGAAGAGCATCAGCGTCTGGAAGATCTCTGCCTAGAGCTTTTTTAGTTAGAGGCAGGGGGCTGTGTGCACCGCTGTGTGATACGCACACAGTCACGCGCTCGTAAGCAAGGCACACACACACAGGACTGTACAGCGCCCCTAACTCTATTTATCGTTAGGCATGTACACTTCACTGTGCCTTGGGGGTTGCCCCAGGGGCGTTAATTGCACGAACAGAGCCAAGCTGAGATTTCAATTTAGCCCCAAATTAACGTGACTGCACTTGGAATCGAGCCTTGGCCGCTGGCACATCAGAGCGCCACGCCAGACCACTGGGCTACGACAGAGAGCTACTCTCAAGACCACAGAATATCACAGAATGCTCATTCAGCCACCCTGAAGAAAAAATCTCAATGCAAATTTTTTCCCTTTTTGCTACTCTTACTGTGAAGCTGTGGGAAAGTAGTATGGAGAAGAATCACCATAGATGGCAATGTTGCAGTTTGTTTCGCGTAATTATTTTTACTTTTGAATACGCGCCAACGTGTCACGGAGGGTTTAAATTCGTGCTGACTTGTCATGCCACGTCATCCTAAAAGGCCATAGACACTTTCGGGCAAGTTTTAGTGAGGGGTGAAGGCAGCAATCTTTTACACTGCTCAAGATTTCCCAACCTAGAATTGCTTAAGATATACAATATTTCGCAAGTGATGGCAGGACGTCCAGCTGCACAATCATTTATAATCCCACCTGCTGAGGTTGTTATAAGCTCGTAATATCACTCGCATGGGCTTGTGATTTTTGTTTTTTAGTAATCAAACGACGTAGATCAACGAACATTCTTTTATTCTGCGGCGAAAAGTAGTGTAGCTCGTAGTGTTATCATGACAATATCTCGAGCCCAGTGCGCAGCTTATGGCTGCAATTCCTATGCCTACAAGTGCCCGCCTTTGACGCGATTTCATGCATTTCCTTCTAGAGACAGTGCAAGGTATGTACTCGTAGTTCAGAGAACACATAGTTGGTTCCGGTAGTGTGAGTTTTCTTATTCAATTTTAGAATCGCTTCAGCGTTCAAACTCTCTTACATCTTTCAGCTGCGAAGACTGGGCTAGCCGATTGTCTCAAGCAGACCTTCTGGGAAAAGCAAACTAACACAAATGGAAGTGCAGTTTACACTTCAGGGACGATATGTACACCTGCCCAAATCAACGTCACGAGCCGGGAACGTGCCTTTTAAGCAGAGCATATCCTGCGTTGAACCTTTACAAGGACGCTCCTGTTGAACGACAACGAAAGCCACCGTTAGTTCGAAGCGTGTCGGTACGGCCAGACCCTCTGCTTCTGCTGCGTTTCACGATCCTCAACCAAGAGGAAGAAAGCCTGCAACAAGGCAAGAACTGAATCGGAAGCTGGATGTTTCTAGAAGTCAAGCGACGAGGCTGAAACGCCATATAATTGCTGTCAAGTCTAAGAATTCAACATTGGAAGCAGCATTTCGTCGCAGCCGCTTCTCATCAAAATGCTTTTGATGGTAAATAATGGTATTCTGTACTCAAGACAGCCTTCCATTTCGAATTTTTCGCATTGAAAGTCCAGAAAGTCTTTCAGTATAACGATGAATGGCAAGTCATCCCGTGCGGTCTCAAATTGTTGATGTTTTGGTACTATGGGAAGATTTTTTAGAACACTTGTGTTTCTGAAAGCAACATCTTGAATGTTTCTCCCTTAAATATTGTAGCTAGCATTGTAAGCCTACATTCTAGAGATTTCAACTGTTAATATTCACAAAGATCCAACTTATCATAACTCACCACACCATCAGGTGTCTCCTGAGACTTCGAATTCATCTGTTGAGTTGTCGATTCGTTTCTCCTCGACAAGCTTCTCGGCTCCCTCCGGTGCTGCTTGATGGCGTAACCACCCTTCGCTGTCGTCAGCTGGTCGGCAGCCTCAGCCGCCGCCGCCGCCGCCGCCGTCGCCGCTGAAGTGTCTGGGCAGGGCAGACTCATTGGCTGGGCAGACTGCAATCGATTATTGAGGTGCAGTCCAGCGTAGGTTTTGGCTGTCAAGTCAAGTGCTGGTCAAGTTCGAAGGAGAGGGGGCGATTTGCATGCCAGCAGAGATTTATGACTCGATTCTGGGCCTCTCCATCTCCTGGTTTGGGACAGGTGGGCAAATATTCTAACACTATAACTTTGTTCACTCTGTAGGCTTACAGGCCCGTGCTGTGTTTGCAGCCAATCGGAGTCAATAGAGAGACTGAGTCCTTCATTAACCCAACTCGCATTCCGTCTTTAGTATTTTACACCTAGAACAACAGGCTAAAACATTGTATAGAAAAGACATACTCATCCCTACTCTTACTCGGAGTCTACTCTCCCACATACTCAGAGTCTACTCTTCCCTACTCAGAGTCTACTCTTCCCTACTCAGAGTCTACTCTTCCCTACTTAGAGTCTACTCTCCCAGATACTCAGAGTCTACTCTTCCCTACTTAGAGTCTACTCTCCCACATTTTTCGGAGTCTACTCGCCAAGACAACTCAAAGTCTAAACTTCCCTACTCAGACTTTGCTCTCCCAGATACTCAAGAGTCTACTCTCCCAGATACTTAGAGTCTACTCTCCCAGATACTCAGAGTCTACTCTTCCCTACTCAAAGTATACTCTTAATTTCCTACTCAGAGTCTACTTTTCCCTACTCAGAGTCTACTCTTCCCTACTTAGAGGCTACTCTCCCAGATACTCAGATTCTACTCGTCCATACTCAGAGGCTAATCTCCCAGATACTCAGAGTCTACTCTTCCCTACTCAGAGTCTAC
>NIVC01003340.1:25000-53004 GCA_002269645.1 Macrostomum lignano
GTCAGTTAATAACGTTGGCCTGTGGTGTAAGCCTCCTCAAGAGAGCTTCTCCGATGACCTCCATTGTCCAGATCGTTTACAGGCGGCGGCGGTGGTGGCGGCGGCAAGTCGGCGCTGCCATCGTCTGGCAGAGACTGCAGGCCCGGTTGTTGCTGCTGCTGCCGCTGCTGCTGAGACGGAGGCGGCGGTGGTGGCGGCGAGGGAGGCAGAGTGTCTGCTGCTGATATTCGAGTCAGAAAGTCATAATCTCCTGATGTGGGCGGCTGTTGTTGCTGTTGCTGTTGCTGCTTTTGCTCCGGCGGCTGCGGCTGTTGCTTTAACGCAGCCGTTGATGAAGCTCTCTGGTTCAACTGCAGCTGCGAGTTGCGCAACTGCTGCCTGAGGCTTTCGATCTCGCGTCGCTGCTGCTCCATCTGGCGACGGAAATCGTCGCGCGTCATCACGGGATCCGCGGCGGCAGCAATCAGCTCGGCCGCCGCCTCTGCTTCGGCGTCGACATCTTCCTGTGCGCCGCCCGAGAGGATCATCTCGCGCGGGATGCCCGGCCGCTGTCGAGCCGCCGGCGTCGCATTGTGAAACGAGTGCCGGCCAGTCTGGTCGCGCGGGAAGAACGTGCTCCTGGGATTCGTGCCGTACCCGCCGCGGACGAGCGGATCGTCAAAGTCCTGCTGCAGTCTGTAGTAGGCGTCGTCACCTCCGTGGCCGCCGCCGGCCAGAACCAGCGGGTGCTGCAGCTGCTCGTCGCCACCGTCGGGACTGTAGTAGCTGACGCCGTCCGGCTCCGCGTACACCTGGCCGGAGCTCACCGAGTTTGCCGACGCCGCGGTCGGGGTGTTCATCGACATTGCCGTGAGGCGAGCAGCGGCGCCGCGCCGACGCTCCTGCTCGGCAAAGTCGCGCAGACCGCCGTTGACAACCAGCGACTGCTGCTGGCGCTTCTGCTGCAGCTGGAACTCCTGCTGCTGCTGGCCGAGGCAGAGAATCGCCGAACAGCAGCATCCGCCCGTTGATTTGGACGATTCTGTGGTCGGCAACGAACGGCGTGGCAGAAATGGTAGCGGAGGGCATTTTACCAACTTAGATCCATTAAACTTTACAAGTGGGGAAATTCAAGGTGAGGTTATCGAACTCACTGTATCTGGTTGCCAGCACCTGATGCCGGATGCACAGAAAGCCGAACAGCCAGGCGCAGGCCACGAATATCATCAGGCAGACCAGGATGACATCGGCACCGGACAGGGTGCCAACTGCGCGAGGGAGTGGAGAAGCAGAGATATGCATGAGGCTGTTTTTCAATATTATTTCAATGGTTCTAGGTTGCATGCGACAGACAGACAGACAGACAGACAGTCACAGACAGACAGACAGACAGACAGACAGACAGACAGACAGACAGACAGACAGACAGACAGACAGACAGACAGACAGACAGACAGACAGACAGACAGACAGACAGACAGACAGACAGACAGACAGACAGACAGACAGACAGACATAGCAAAGTTTTTATCAGACACTGAGTTCGCAAGTTAATTGCTCACCTATCGAAGCGTAGAACCATCCGCCTGACTTCAGAAGCAGCTCGGAGGTGACCAGCTCGCCAGGCTCTCTGGTTGTCGTCGGCTGCGTCCTCGGACCCGGAGGGAGAGTGAGAATTTCTGAAAATTCCAACACAAACATGCTAGCAGTGGGTGCTGGAGATTTGGTGCACTTTTGCACACGCTCACACAGGGTGTACAGCGATCCTGATTTTCTAATCATCAGGCACGTACGCTCATACACTCTCTGTGCATTGGGGGGTTGACCCCCTCATGGGTGTCAATCGTACGACAACTCCCTTGGTCAATTTTCGTGCGCACACAATCCCCAAAAGTGCTACTCACTCTCTTTTGTCGAGCTAGTGGACTCAGCCCTCGAAGATGCAGTAGTCAGTTTCTCGGCTGCAGTAGTTGGCCCAGCCGTTTTCTTTGACGCTTCAGTGCTTACTGCACTCGTAATACTACTTGTAGTAGATGAGGAGGCGGATGTTCCAGTGGTAGTGGCTGTAGTTTCACTGCTTTTTGTCGAAGGTGACACGCTGCTACTGGTGCTGCTGGTGCTGCTGGGGCTGCTGCTGGCACTGGTGACCGCAGCAGTGGTGACGGCTGGGTCGACAATGATGTAGGAGCTGCTTCGCATTGTCTTGAACTGGCACATGTAGCTGCCGCTGTGCCTGGTATTCACATCGTTGAAAGTGTACACAATGACGATCTCCTTGGCCACGGAGGACACCTGTCTCACCGTACGGCTGCAGTTGGCGATGAGGAGCTCCGGCATGGTGGCCGAGCAGTCGTTGAGGTTCGGCTGGTTGCACAGGGGTCGGCCGCAATTCTCGAAGCAAGAGGTGCTGGCCAGGCCGCCCGAGGCGAACTCGGCCAGCGGACAGGCCAGCCGGACGGCCAGCTCCTGGTCAGCCACCGCCCGGCATTCGATGCGGAAGCTCTGGCCCTGCTGGAACCTGTGACCGTCAATTGGTCGATTCTCGATCTGTTCGATTTGGCCGGTTGCTATGGAAACCAATGAGGCTAGCAGCAGCAACAGCGCAAACGTCACTATCCGCTGCCGCGTTGCCATGCTGTTAAGCTGGTATAAGATGATTCCTACAAAGAAAACATATCTCAGGCTAGAATAATAAATTTCAAGGTGAATATTGAAATCTACTAGCTCTGGAACTTACCTCTTAGCTTCTGTGAAGAAGCAGCGCCAGCACAGAGAAACAGAGGTTAGAGAAGGCCGCGACTGTAAAACCCGGGCTTTTTGTTCAAACGGTGAGCGGCAGAGAGACCGCAGAAATTAAAAACCAGGGCAAAAATGGCTGAACTGGCACAATATCACCGACAGTTGAGTGAGGGGGGGGGTCGTTAGTCTGAAAATTTGCGGCAGAAAAAGGAGTCGAAGGTGAAGAGAAGGGCGGTTTGAGAAGAGCAACAGAGAGCACAGAGAAAGAGAGACCGATCCGAGCTCATTGGTCGAAGCTGCCTCGAGTAACTTTCTTACTCGTGTGTATATTCAATCCGATTTTCTGTCGCTCTCGCTCTCTCTCTCGCTCTCTCACTGGCTGAGGGTCAGAGGTAAGCGACCTCCCACAGTGTGCATTCTCTCTGGGACTGACTGTACATCTCTACAAAAGCGCGGTTACAACGTACACCTTGCCTTACACTGCTCGTACTATACAATGACTGAACTCGACTAGCCTTAATTAGAGAGAAAAAGCCTGCTATCGCCATTCTACAATTATAGACATTGAAGAACAAAATAAAAGCTGTTTTTATTTCCAAGGTGTTGAGCTATTTTAATTAGGGCTTCTGCGGCAGGTTTTACTGCCCTGTGATGCGCACTTGCTTGTTGTCAGCTAAGTAGGCATTAGTTCGCTAGGTAGTGAGCGGGCGTTTGGACCAAATTTAGGTGCAACATTTTAATTCTACAAACTGCGACTAAACCTCGTTTTCCAGTTCATTTCAGTTTCTTGCGGCTGCAATCTTATCTGTAACTGGTGCAATTCATAGTGACTGTGTTAAACAATTATCGCGCACCAACTTGAACGACAAGGGAGCAGAGAAAGGAAATCGAAAATTAGCTAACGGGTACTCAAGAAAAATTCTAGTGAAATACACTAAAAATTATGCATTGCACTGTTCAAGAAAAAATGGGAGTGAGCGCAGAGCAGGATACATGGATGGATCAATTAGAGAATGCAAACTAAAGAGAAGAGGGGAGAGAGGGGAGGGAAGAGAGGAAGAGAAGCAAGTGGGTAGAGGGAGAGAGGAGACTGGGAAGAGGGAGAGGGAGAGAGGAGACTGGGGAGAGGGAGAGGGGAGAGAGGAGACTGGGGAGAGGGAGAGGGAGAGAGGAGACTGGGGAGAGGGAGAGGGAGAGAGGAGACTGGGGAGAGGGAGAGGGGAGAGAGGAGAATAGGGAGAGGGAGAGGGGAGAGAGGAGACTGGGGAGGGGGAGAGAAGAGAGAGGAGAATGGGGAGAGGGAGAGGGGAGAGAGGAGAATGGGGAGAGGGAGAGGGAGAGGGGAGAATGGGGAGAGGGAGAGGGGAGAGAGGAGAATGGGGAGAGGGAGAGGGAGAGAGGAGAATGGGGAGAGGGAGAGGGAGAGAGGAGAATGGGGAGAGGGAGAGGGAGAGAGGAGAATGGGGAGAGGGAGAGGGAGAGAGGAGAATGGGGAGAGGGAGAGGGGAGAGAGGAGAATGGGGAGAGGGAGAGGGAGAGAGGAGAATGGGGAGAGGGAGAGGGGAGAGAGGAGACTGGGGAGAGGGAGAGGGAGAGAGGAGAATGGGGAGAGGGAGAGGGGAGAGAGGAGAGACTCAAAGGGCAGTTGGTACGAGTAATGAAAGACTGGCAGAAGACCCCAAAGCCTCATTAATTAGTGGAGTCGTAAAGAACCTCTGTCAGGTTGTCCCTCTAAGCTTTCAGTGGTTTTCCCGCACGCATTAAGCAGCAAAGAATTTCAATTGAAGCGTTTAGTCTCAGTTGGAACTCTCAACTCGCAACTGAGGGAAGCTGTGAAGACAGCTTGAAAAGCAGTTTTTTCTTAGATTTTTCTCAAACCGAGCTCGCGCTGCGACCTGCCCTGTGCAATGCTTTGTTTATTCGGTCGACAAAATGATTGCGTAATGCTGCTTGCCAATCTGCAGCTCCCCGCAATGTCATCTTAGAACTGTCCATCTTTGCCTGGCCTCGCGAGGCTCTTGAAGTATTGAAGAGAGAAATTTTATGCTTAATTTTTGACACGTTGAAGAAAAGACGGTTGGGTCAGAGAATTGTTTAAAAAATGCCCTGATGTACGCCCGGTAGTTCTAATCTTGACGGCGCATCCTACGCACAATATTCAGGTGCCTGACACAAATTCAAATGTTGTAAAACTACTTTAACTCCTTTTTGACACAAATATTTTTGCGCACTTAAGATAAACCGTCAAAGAAAAATTAAGACACCTGACACAAATTTAAGATTCCTGACACAAATTTATGACCCCTGACACAAATTTATGATCCCGGACACAAATTTAAGATTCCTGACACAAATTTATGATCCGTGGCACAAATTTAGGATCCTTGACACAAATTTATGATTCCTGACACAAATTTAAGATCCCTGACACAAATTTATGATCCGTGACACAAATTTATGATCCGTGACACAAATTTATGATTCCTGACACAAATTTAACATCCCCGACACAAATTTATGATCCCAGACAAAAATTCAAGATCTCTGACACAAATTTAAGATCCCTGACACAAATTTATGATCCGTGACACAAATTTTTGATGTCTGACACAAATTTAACATCCCCGACACAAATTTATGATCCCAGACAAAAATTCAAGATCTCTGACACAAATTTAAGATCCCTGACACAAATTTAAAATTTACTGCACAAATTTATGACCCCTGACACAAATTTATGATCCCTGACACAAATTTAAGATTTATGGCACAAAGTTATGATTCAAGACACAAATCTAACACACCTGACACAAATGTAAGATCCCTGACACAAATTAAGGATCCCTGACACAAATTTAAGATCCCTGACACAAATTTAAGATGCCTGACACAAATTTATGATAACCGACACAAATTTAGAATTTACGGCACAAATTTAAGATCCCAGACACAATTTGAGATCTATGACACAAATTTAGGAGAATTCAGACAAGGTTAACATCCCTGACACAAAGTAAGATCCCTCACACAAATTTAATAACACTGACACAAAATTCACCGACCAGCAACCACGTCCCATGCTGCAGTTTCGTGTCTTCAAAATAAATATAAACCCGTCCGGTCAAGTGAAAGTTCCGGAACTGAACTTACTACAAAAGTATTACTTGTGAGTAGTAAGCAAAGAAAAGTTCTAGAAAAAATCGCTTTTTGATATTTTTAGAAAAACAGACAAATTGCAGAGTTGGCAGTTTGCTGCAGTTCACAAAGAGTAAAACAAGCCATTATTTGTATTTGTTATCATTTGTAACAATTCGGTACAGATTTGCACATATGTTATCATAGCATCATGTATTAAATAGAGAAAATTGACTAGATTATTTGAGCTACTTGTAGTAGCAGGTCATGCAAATTTTAAATTTCGTTACAGCGCGCGCTTTTGAACTTTTTTTTTATAAAAACTACAAAACAAAGTTGTCAGCAAAGTTAATATATAAAGTTGAATAGATTTTACTTGCGCGCAAGCAGATCAACGTCAGTAGAGGTTTAGCAATAAAAGTTTTAAAAATTAACTAAACTAGCGGTGCAGCCTGGGTTATTTGTCGATTTGTCGATTTAGAGACTCCTCATGAGTTACCTGGAAGTGATGAGAATATATTCAATGATTAGCCTTAGCCAAAGTAGTACTGCTTGTGATTATAAATGTTTGTAGAAAGTTATCTGAGTTCTTTGGGAAAGCTGGGCTTTTGATTATTGAGGCTTGATTGGATACGTGAATACTTTTTATTGTTTTTTAAATTTACAATCAGTGGAAATTTAGAATCGGTGGACATTTGCGATCCATGGACATTTATAATCGGCAGACATTCAGAAATGGTGGACATTTAGAATCGGTGGACATTCAGAAATGGTGGACATTCAGAAATGGTGGACATTTAGAATCGGTGGGCATTCAGAAAAGGTGGACATTTAGAATCGGTGGGCATTCAGAAAAGGTGGACATTTAGAATCGGTGGGCATTCAGAAATGGTGGACATTTAGAATCGGTGGGCATTCAGAAATGGTGGACATTCAGAAATGGTGGACATTCAGAAATGGTGGACATTTATAATCGGTGGACATTTGCGATCCATGGACATTTATAATCGGCGGACATTCAGAAATGGTGGACATTCAGAAATGGTGGACATTCAGAAATGGTGGACATTTATAATCGGTGGACATTCAGAAATGGTGGACATTTAGAATCGGTGGACATTCAGAAAAGGTGGACATTCAGAAATGGTGGACATTTAGAATCGGTGGACATTCAGAAAAGGTGGACATTCAGAAAAGGTGGACATTTAGAATCGGTGGACATTTATAATCGGTGGACATTCAGAGAGGGTGTAAATTTATAATCGGTGGGCATTCAGAGAGGGTGTAAATTTATAATCGGTGGGCATTCAGAGAGGGTGTAAATTTATAATCGGTGGCATTCAGAAAGGGTGGAAATTTATAATCGGTGGGCATTCAGAGAGGGTGTAAATTTATAATCGGTGGGCATTCAGAGAGGGTGTAAATTTATAATCGGTGGGCATTCAGAGAGGGTGTAAATTTATAATCGGTGGGCATTCAGAGAGGGTGTAAATTTATAATCGGTGGGCATTCAGAGAGGGTGTAAATTTATAATCGGTGGGCATTCAGAAAGGGTGGAAATTTATAATCGGTGGGCATTCAGAGAGGGTGTAAATTTATAATCGGTGGGCATTCAGAGAGGGTGTAAATTTATAATCGGTGGGCATTCAGAAAGGGTGGAAATTTATAATCGGTGGGCATTTAGAGAATCAGTGGAAACTTGGAATCGATGGACATTTAAGGTCGAGTGGACACTATTGATTGGCAGACAGACTTAGAATTGGTGGACGTGATGATCTCAGGTCATTGAAAATTTAAGCTACATCAAGTTCAATAGAACCTACCGCAGCGCTTCTCCAGCTGGTTGGACATGTACTTCAGTGAGCCCGGCACGCTGTGGTCTCCCGTCAGCTTTGCTGTCAGCTTTGTCAGCCTGTCAAGCGACAGGGTCAGCGACTGCTCCAGGCTGTCAATCTTCACGTTGACCGCTGCAATTTTTGTGCACAGAATATCAGAGAAGAGATAAATTAGGTAGAGATGTGCAGCTACCAGGTTAAAGCTTTGGCCTAAACATTTGGAGTAGGTTTAGCAGTCTGGTAGCTTCCAACCACATGACCGGTAAAATTGTGAGTCAGAAGATTTGTTGCATCGTTGAGGACAGATTGGGTTTCAGTCTTGAGGGCAGATGGGGTTTCAGTCCCAAAGGCAGATGGGGTTTCAGTCTCGAAGGCAGATGGGGTTTCAGTCTCGAAGGCAGATGGGGTTTCAGTCTCGAGGGCAGATGGGGTTTCAGTCTCGAAGGCAGATGGGGTTTCACTCTCGAAGGCAGATGGGGTTTCCGTCCCGAAGGCAGATGGGGTTTCAGTCTCGAAGGCAGATGGGGTTTCACTCTCGAAGGCAGATGGGGTTTCACTCTTGAGGGCAAATGGGGTTTCAGTCCCGAGAGCAAATGGTGTAGTGTCATGATAATTTATTTCTAGTTAAAGTGCAACATAAAAACAGAGAGAAAATCCCTTATTAGGCTCACCGTGCAGCTGCGAGGGTCCCCCGCCTAGGAGCTGGTTGAGTCGCGCCATTCGGCTGCGCAGGTCGGCAATTCGAGCCTCGCGTTGCGCCGCGCCTGCCTCGTGTACGCGGATACCGGACTTCGCCGCCTCCACATTGATCCGGTCTGCCGTCTGTTAGAGTTGTCGCGGGGACGGCAGGGAAGTTTTAAGCTGTCAGCTACTTACTAATACTAATCAGGGCTAACCTCGCAGTAAGTGCACATGCCTGACGATGATCAGGGCCGTTCTAGATCCCGGGAGAGTGTCTGCCCACGTCTAATCTTACAGCAATGAGAGTTAGTTTAAACAAAGGTCACTTACAGTCAGCGCACTGTTGAGCATGTCCTTCGTTTCCTGCTGCTCCTTCTCCAGCAAGTTAATTTTGTAATTGAGCTTTGTCCTCTGGGCCGATGCCCTACCGACGCTGGCGTCTAAGCGGCTCTTCGTCACCTTCGCTCGCTGAGTCTGGTTCTCGTAGGTGCGAATAGCGGAAGACAGCTGAAGTGAGTTTGGTTAGCTGGTTTGACACGAGAATGCTTGCGTACATTAAAACGTTAATTCTAAAGAAAACAAACCAACCTTTGTATCGGCGACATCCTGGATCTCGTTGAGTAGCTGCTCAACCCTCGCTAGCAGATTGCTGCCATCGCCTACTGTCGTACTGATTCCTTTCATGCGATCTCGCAGCTCTTCAGATTGCGACTTGAGCTGATTGGCCTTGGCGACCATCGCCTCTGCCTGCAGCAGAAGGCGGGACACCTCGGCTCGCTGCGCCGCCATGTCGGCGGTCGCGTCTGCCAGGCCCAGACTGGACTTGAGCCTGGCTGACAGCTTCTGGATCTTCTCGGCCAGCTTTGATAGCCCTGTTTCGTTCACTGATTTAACAAGAGGTTTAACCGTTGTTATCTATAGGAGTCTTCATTTAGAAGTGTTGAGATGCATCTGGTTTAAAATACTCTAAATATCTTTACAAGGTTCGTATCATGATAATAGTTTGTTATTTGATAGCACGCTTGGCTTGAGGACACGTAGATTTATACTAAAGCATAGTTTTTATAACAGACCCGTAGTTTGCAGTCAGTGGAAAAAAATCGAACCTGGTAGAGATGTAGCATTAATCCATTTGACCAAATCTTCAATATCCTGTTTCGTTGTGTGATTGGCTTTTACAAACTCCCTGATGTTGGCCTCCAAATCAGTGGCTCGATTTTTCAAATCGTCATAGTCAGTCTTGAGCTGGTTGACCAAACCCTCCGTTGTTAGGGCTTTTATTTTCAAAGCGTTAGCTCGTCCGGTCACTGATGTGAGGCTCTCAGTTTCCTGCGCAAATTAATATAGGACATTGTCAGGAACTTTCATAGGACGTTTTTACCTGTGTATATCTAAAATAATTTCGTAGCCAAGCCTACATTTTAATGGGTTAACACTTGGGTTTTGGCTGGATTTGTGAGCTTTTGCCTTAGAAAACTGAATCTGAAGAACAATTTTGTTCTTCATCCTCCACTAAAACTTTCAATTGTTTTCGATGTACCTATAGTTTTTTTAGCTCAAGTGGAGTTATAGGTAATGTATTAGCAGCTGATAAACAAAAAAATTCTGGAACTCGGCTAGGGTTAAGAGCTTTCACTTACATTGACTAGTGACAGGTTAGCTGCTCGCAACTTTCTTTCTAGGCCATTCAGATTGGCGTCCAGAGCCCGCATCTGCGCCGCGACCGAGTCCAGACAGGCTGAGGCCTCTCCGCACGAGCCGCAGATTCCGGGTGGTCCGCCGCACACAGCCGAACAAAAGTTACCGTTGCGTTCGTACAGCGATTTGTCAATGTCGTTGCCGACGCACATCTGTGAGCGAAGAACGGATCATGCATCGTGTTTCAAATTTTACCTGGGAACCCTAACTAACCAAATCGGAAAACGGAAATCGAAAAGGTAGGAACTCTATGAATAATCCATATAAACAATTCACCTGCTTATTTAGCACCGGTAGTTTAGCCTCTACGGCGGCGAGTTTTCTGGCAGCCTCGCCGCTACCATTTTTAGCCAGATTCTCCAAACTGGTCGCTTGCTCAGCCACGGCGTTCAAACTGTCTCGATTCGTGTTGGCCATCATCTCTACCGAGTTCAAATCATTGTTGATCCTTCGTAGCCGATCCTCCTGCTGATTGAAATGAGCCTCAAACCGCCGAATTTTCGCCAGGGTCTGCGATGGCGGAGCCAGATTCGGATGCGACAGATTGCCGCGCAGCTCCGTCAGGCTCTGTTTCATGGCGTTGAACCGGCTCCAGAGGTCTGCGGCTGTCCGCTGCATCTCCGGTAGGTCTTTGTTCTGAATGTCTCGCAGGCCGACCCGCAGATTGTACTTTGACTCGTTTAGTCTTGGTCTTGCCGCGTTAAATCTTTCCCTATTCAGAGGTCAAAAATCAAATCTGTGACCTTTATGTGTCTTGAGCATAAATCTCTGAAAGAATATTCATACAAGTCCATGATGGAAAACTAAATCAGGATGTTGCATTAGCAAATCTTGAAATTATCACTGTGTACCAGCTTTCACTAGAGTTTAGGCAAATATATTTACATGTAAACATTCTCCAATAAGCCTAAAAGCTTACTCTAGCCGCTTTAGCTTCCTCCTTAGGGCGTCGACTTCACTCTCTGGCGGTCGAGTTTCATTCACCGCCCGCCGGACCGCGTCCAGCTGACCGGTGATCCACCGAATTTCGTTCGAGTAGTCTCCGGTGGTGCCTCCGATTCGTGCGGCTTCGGCTGATCGATTATTCAGGAGATCGGTGCGTTGAGTCAGCTGCTGTATCGACTTGTCCCAGTTGTACCAGCACTCGCCGCAAGTTGTGCAGTTTGGCAGCGTGCCCGTTGTGCCGCGCTCGCATTGGTCGCATCGACGACCTGTGATGGCCGACTTGCACACGCAGTTGCCTATGGAGGGAAGATAGTGTTGAGTAAAAGTAGTGACCCATTTGACAATGAAACAGAACGTGCACAAGTGACATTGTGTCAAAGTGGTAATGAGGAAAATTGACGGTTGTCAAAGTAACGCTGTGTCCAGGTTACGGTTTCAGAGCGATGGAGAGGCCAATTTGACGGCGTGACAAATTGAAGGTGTGCCAATAGATAGATTCAAAAAAGCAGAAGATTATTCACCCACCTGTAATCTTGTCACACCTAGGCGTCATGCTACCCTGCGGATCGCAATCGCACGGCTGGCAGCCTTTTGGCCCAACTTTGGCAGGATTGCCGTAGTGCAAATCGAGGCACTGGTCGCATCGCCGGCCACCTCTGCCGATTCGACACGAGCAGGCGCCAGTCTCGGAGTCGCAGAACGGGTTAGCCGAGCCCACCTTATCGCACGCGCAGGCGGAGCATCCCTCGCCGCTAGTAAAGTTGTAGTGCATCGAACGGCACGCTGTGCAACTTCTGCCTTCGACGTTCGGCATGCAGTCGCATTCGCCTGTTGGATGCGAGAATTCTAATGTTCAGGTGTGATTTTGTAACATTTTCTAGTTCAGTTGAGTTTTCAGTTTATCACTGGAAAGATGATTCATCCAAAACAAGCATTGAACAAAGTTATAATAATGACTAAACTAATTGTTATATTGTCTGGGTGAAAATTAATATACTATAAAACAACAGAAATCTGACCAACCACCCCAAACCTCCCTCTCAACCCGTCGTTCTCACCTGTGCGGCTGTTGCAACTATATAAAATTTTCTCGCCCTGATAATCAATCGGAGTACGCAGCAGAGATGACCGCCTTGTTCCGTTGGCGTTGCAGCGGCAGGGTAAACAGGCGCTTCGTGTAGCGTCGCCGTAGAAGCCGGGTCGGCAGACCTCGCAGCTGACGCCCGCAGTGTTGTTGAGGCACTTGGTACAGGAGCCAGTGAACGGATGGCAGGATTCCGGAACAGTGAGATCGATGTTTCCATTGCAACTGCACGGGTTGCAGGGTCCGGTGGTTGGATGGCCGTAATGATTGACGGCACACTGGTCACATCTGTCGCCAAGGTAGCCCGGCTCGCAGTTGCACTTCACCTTCGGCGTGCCGCTTCCAGACTCCAGGCTGCAGGTGGCGGCGTGCTGAACAGCCCCGCCCGGACACGGACAGCGGCTGAGGAAAGGATATTAAGTTTAATTTTAAGATTACAGTTCACTACTACAATAATATTTTACTCCGTAGCAACTATCTTCAATGGCAGGCAGAGTAGCTCAAGTTTTATTGCATCTGAATCTCGCGTCATGACCCTGATTGGTTCTGAGAGCGGCCAAAACCATCTGGGTTTTTGCGGGAAAATTTGTGGGGGCGTTGTGAAATTCACACCCATGATGGTTAGCCCCCAATGCACAGAGAAAGTCACGCCCGCTGTACGTTCTGTGTTAGAATGTGTATGAGTGCGCCGCACCCTTGTCGGTGCTCAGTAGTCAGCGTAACGACGGTTTTAGGACGATTTCGCCAAAGGTCTTGTGTCAGAGAGATCATAGCCCTCTTGCTACAAAAACCACTTACAGGCAAGGTATCCGCTGCATCGGGTCACCATAGTAACCGGTTCGGCATTCCTGGCAATTATTTCCGCCCGTGTTGTTCCGGCAGCCGCTGCAAATTCCAGTATCCTTGTTGCAATCGTCGGCCATGTTGTTGCATTCGCAAGGCAGGCAAGCCGGAAAATTCCAATGGTTAACGTTGCATCGATCGCACTGAGGCCCGATTATGTTAGGCATACACGAGCACTTCCCGTTGTCGTCGCACTGCTGCGAGATTGACCCGTCTCGGCTGCAGTTGCAGAAGCGGCAGCCTTGCGGGCCGTACCGACCGAAGCCGAAGTGATTTCTGGCGCACTCGTTGCAAGTTTGACCTAGGCCAGCGACAGAGACATTTGTTTAGTCTTTAATTAATGCAGGTAATTCACACTGCTACTGTTGGAACAGAAACAACACTTCTTACCGACAATGTTGGGATAGCAGTAGCAATTGCCGCCAACTTTCTCGCAGACTTCACTTCTGGAGCCTCGCATGTTGCACTGACACGGCAGAGCCGTTTCCTGGCTGCGTCCACTGAAGCCAAGTATGAAGCTCTTGCAATCCGAGGGCATCCTATCTGACTGCTCTTCGGACTTCCAGTAGTCAAGGCAGTTGTACAAGTCCGTCACCAGGCTGCCAATGTCTCTGATCGGCACCGGAGGAAGAGGAGTCGGCTCAGTTCGACGGAGTAGATGACGAATCGGATCGTCCAGGTTTTTGCTAATTATCACCTTAAAATTAGTGGAGACAGAAAGAAATTGATCTCAGTCTCCGAATGACATTTATGAAACGGCTTTAAAACGTAGCTGGGAGTTTCTCATCCTAAATCCAGGTGCCCATGGAAACAACTGCAAAAATCAATCTAAGCTTTTATTCTATCCTTCCTGTATACTAAAAATTGTTTGTCCAAAAATCCATCTACCGCTCGCATGTTGCAGTTGTGGATCCAAAAGTGCACTATTGGATCAGAAATTTTTCCGTAACGGTACATGTGTAGTGGCTAAGAAATTGCTCATTGTACCGGTAGAGAAAAAACTGACTGACTGGATTCTGATTCTGATCAAGATTGCATCACAACAGGCTTTTTATTTATCGGCAATATTTATTTATGGCTGAATTGTCACTCATCAAGGGAATAAAAGATTAATTGGGGAATTTCTAAGACGACAAGGCTGAGAGATCAGAAGCTGCGTGTAGTTTATTCAATTTTTTATTTCATATTTCATTCTTTGTTGCCTTCCCAACGGGGGAAGTCGATTGCTAGTCCGTATACTAAAATCAGTGTCATTCGGCACGAATTTCAGGCAGCAAAAATGTATTTCTTTCGGATAGAATTTTTGCACTCCTACGGTTTTCAAAGAAAGTCACATTCGCTCGTAATTAAATTGAAATCAAAACACGATTTCATCGCTTTCTAAATAAACAGCTACGCTCTTATCAACTCACCGCATCTAAGACAACGCTGTCAGTGCTGGGCAGTGAGAACAGCTCAACGGTGATTCGGTCCAAGCCCGAGCCGTCAATGCAGACCCGCCGAAACACCGGCCGAACCAGGTAGGGCCGCACCGAGCTGCCTTCAATTGAATCGGCTTGGAAATCCCTAGTGGATGGCAGATTGAGGCTGCCCTGGATCTCCGGAGGCCGGTCAGTGCAGTTAATTGAGTCTGAGCCTGGACTCAGTTTCACTGGTAGGCTGACCTGTCGGCTGATATTCACCGGATAGGCCTTAATAACAATGTCGTATTGTCCCGTTGGCAGGCCGCGGGTTTTATTGCGGAGCAGAATGACAATCACCGGAGACGATGACGAGCTCAGACGAACCCCGCAGTCGCCTGTGAGGCTGGGGAGTTCGGAGCGCTCGACGCGCGGCAAAGAAACGCCGCCTTCAGTCGAGTTTTCGACTTGCACGACCGTGCCCTCGATTTCGAAGTTGTTTACGTAGAATCTGTCTATCACCTGGTCGCATTGACGGCCTGCAAGGATTTAGTGAAATGTTCACTTGTTTCTATAACATGCTAGAGTTTAGACAAAAGTTTCGAGCCGCGAACGCTCACCTGTA
The DNA here is from genome assembly GCA_002269645.1 of Macrostomum lignano. Lineage (NCBI taxonomy): Eukaryota > Metazoa > Platyhelminthes > Macrostomidae > Macrostomum > Macrostomum lignano. The sequence goes on from NIVC01003340.1 coordinate 39,965, forward strand.
AATCCTCTCTTGCACGTGCATTCGCCGGTCTGATTGTTGCAGTTGGCTGAAACGCTGCCGCCGATGTTGCAATTGCACGGCGAACATCCTTTAGCGCTGGCGCTGATGTTGAAGAAGCCAATCTTGCACCTGCATTTTTTATTTTTTTTTCCAACCGGTGAACCATGCAATACAAGTGTAAATAGTTACTACGTCGGATACATTAACATGGGATGAGTAGCGACTGCAGTCAACAAGTCCAACTCTCCCGCTACAAAAACCTAGGGTTCGATTCCGTGCGGCCAGATTTGTAAAAATGTCAGAGCCGCTGTAACTCTTTGTAAATGTGGCTGCGTACGCATCGATTCCACGTAAGCAGAATGTGCGCAACCTCAACTGCTTGTCTTCTAACGACTAACTAACTTAAGTAAGTAAGTAAGTAAGTAAGTAGGTAAGTAAGTAAGTAAGTAAGTAAGTAAGTAAGTAAGTAAGTAAGTAAGTAAGTAAGTAAGTAAGTAAGTAAGTAAGTAAGTAAGTAAGTAAGTAAGTAAGTAAGTAAGTAAGTAAGTAAGTGAGTAAGTAAGTAACTAACTAACTAACTAACTAACTAACTAACTTAAGTAAGTAAGTAAGTAAGTAAGTAAGTAAGTAAGTAAGTAAGTAAGTAAGTAAGTAAGTAAGTAAGTAAGTAAGTAAGTAAGTAAGTAAGTAAGTAAGTAAGTAAGTAAGTAAGTAAGTAAGTAAGTAAGTAAGTAAGTAAGTAAGTAAGTAAGTAAGTAAGTAAGTAAGTAAGTAAGTAAGTAAGTAAGTAAGTAAGTAAGTAAGTAACTAACTAAGTTACTAACTAACTAACTAAATAAATAAAAAACTAACCAACTAACTAACTAACTAACTGACTAACTAACTAACTAACTAACTAACTAACTAACTAACTAACTAACTAACTTACTAACTAACTAACTGACTAACTAGCTAACTAACTAACTAACTAACTAACTAACTAACTAACTAACTAACTAACTAACTAACTAACTAACTGACTAACTAACTAACTAACTAACTAACTAACTGACTAACTAACTAACTAACTAACTAACTAACTAACTAACTAACTAACTAACTAACTAACTAACTAACTAACTAACTAACTAACTGACTAACTAACTAACTGACTAACTAGCTAACTAACTAACTGACTAACTAACTAACTAACTAACTAACTAACTAATGTGTCTAAACTTTACTTACTTCTCACAATTGTCTCCTTCGACATTCTCTTTGCACTCGCACGCTCCGGTGTACATGTTGCAGCCCTTGTTGTCCTTCGATCCGATCACAGTGCAGCCGCATGCCTGACAGCCGGCCGGGTTTTTCTCAACCAGATTCCAGTAGCCTGTTTTACACCTGTCACACTTCCTGCCCTCAACGTTTTGCTTGCAAAAGCAGTGACCTGGATTTGGAAATAAAAAACTAATTTAGCTTTCTTCTCAAATACGATCTATATTATGATTCAAATAAAAGCTTGACTATAAAACCCACCAGCAATAAGACCGCCCTTGGTCTTGTCCGTTTCGCTCTGGCAATAGTCGAGCGTGCTGCCAAGCTTGCTGCATTTGCACGGCAAACAGATCTCCGGATCGTCGAGCAGTTTGGAGTCGTCCCGATAATAGCCCTGTGGTTATGTGCAGGGTTTAAGATTTTGTTACTGTTGCCATCATCGTAGAAGTAGAATGATGCTCAGTTCGAGTTTCTTAGAAATGAGTTGGGGCCGATTTCATAAAAAGGTACAAGTGTCGAGTGACAAGCTAAAAAATGACAAGCGACAAACGACGATTATGTTTTCATAAACACAGGCTGTACTCGCGGTAAAAATAACTCATGTTTATTGTCTATGTTTGAAACAAGACATGGTTACTGGCATGGACAGCTGAACTAGAAGGACGCTACACTCGGTTTTCTTAGAAATGACTGGAGCCCTGTAAGAAGCGTACATTTTTCGCATCGCCAGTGCATTTAGTATGGTCTGGAGAACGCATTGCGCTGAATGTGGTTTTGCCATAGACGAATTCAGCTGAGAAAAACTCCGCACTAGAAAAATTCAGATCCAGGAATCCAGGAACTATTTTGAAAAATAGATTTATAACTCTAGGAATAAGATTCCAATCTCTAGCCTATTTATCCGTCTAATGCACTCCAAGATGGCCAAGTGTTATGATGTACTTGCTGTGATAAATTATGTTATCAAGCTCATTTTCCATAAACGGTACAAGTCATCAGCAAAAAAACTGTTTATTGAAAATTTCCTTTTGTTCCTACCTAGTTCGTGTAGCTTTTTTCTAGACGTATTTTTATGTACCATGTAATGCAACAAAACCAAGTCTATATCTAAAGAAATTTTTAGATAAAGCAACTGCGCGTCGCATCTGATGAAATTGTCGGGCTGAGAACTCTGCTACCCTAACACAGCAGGATGACCGTTAGAGGTGACCCGGTTCAGCTGGGTGCTAGCCAACTCTTAGCTATTCTCACCTGTACGCAAGTATCGCAGCTGACGCCTGTGGTATTGTGCATGCATTCTTGGCACACGCCACCAGTTTTTCCGCCGGAACTGTCCCATTTTTCCTGCGAGAACTCGCAGCGATTCGAGTGACCGTTGCAGTTGCACCGACGGCACTCGTTGGCGCTGGTCATGGAGGCGGGGGCCCAGCGTCTGTCGTGGTAGAAGTCGCGACACTTCTCGCAGTGAGGGCCTTGGGTGTTGTGCATGCAGTCGCAGAAGCCGTACACCTAAGAGCATTGTTTTATCGTTCAGTCATAAGTCCGTATATGTACTGATAAAGCTGTTGAAGCTGTTGCTGAAAATCAAGCCACAGCCAGCGAGGTCACCGTTCCGCTGACTCCTGAGCGCCAACACTCATCGTCAGGTATGTACACACTGTTTCACCCAACTACCAGACCACGGGGAACCAAAATGAGGGTCATTAGTTGACGCCAGAGCCTGGCCCTACCTGCTTGGGGCCTAAAACTTCGTTGAAACTCACGTGTAAATAAGCCAGTAAGAACCTGGGGATTTTATAGCTATTCATAATTTAATTAGCTCACCTTGCTCTTGTCCATCGGGATCAATCCGTCGGCCGGTCTGCAAGTCGTGGCGTGCCCGTTACAGATGCACATTCCATGCACGTTCATTTCGTAGAGGCCAAAGTAGTACTTTCGGCGCTCTGGGCTGTCTGGCGTCAGCTTTTCATCGCCTGTTTTGTTGTCATTGTTGAAAAAATTGTAGTCAAATGGTGCAAAAAAATGAGACCTTATTCACCATATTTTGATACTCACTGAGCGTGTGATACTTCAGCAGGTGCACCCGCAAATTGGTGATGTCCGTTTGGGACTCGCGTTTCTCCCTGGCATCGACACTCTTATCGTTGAATACCGTCTCGGACAGGTGCTGCGGTATGGCATTGAACACCACTTGGCCTTTATCCGATGGCGTCATTTCGGTGTAATCGGAGCTGCACCTGACGTCGTCCAGTTTGTTCATGCGGCCTCGCTTCACCCAGGGAAATGTCTCCTCACAGTTTTCGGCGAAGTAAGCGTACGGCTTGTACTTGAAGCCGAAATCGTCAGACCTTTGGTTTCGAATGGGAATGTTGGAGGGTGAGTTTCATCTTGATTCGTATATGAAGTGCTCTATGGTTGAAATGAAGCCCCGCCATCCACGATTGAGAGACAGACGAAGCCAGCGAATGCCTTCTTTTATACTCGTAGGAGAAATGAGATGTCAGTTTAAGCGCGGAAACTAGCCCAAAGTAGAGCTTCCAACCAGACATATTGCAATCGATGGCTTGTTGAACCAGTCGATTTTCCCCTGGGAGTCCAATGCAGGGACCTTTACAGGATGTCTCAGCATTTCTAGTCTATTGATCCGACAAGTTGTCGTCTTCGCAGTCGGTTTGGTCGTGAGCTTTACTTTCGGGCTATTCCGGTGCTTGAATTGACATCCCCTTAGGTAAGTTGTAACAGGAAAACACCTAAAAAATTAGTGCTTTTCTCACTCACCGTTCAAGCCACCAAGCCTTCGGTCGGTAGTTGTGAAAGATCATGATCAGGTGAGTAAATGTGAACTTAGTGTCCAAATCCAGCTGAATAGTGACATTTTCTACTCCAGGCTCCGACATCCACCAGGAGTCGTAGGTGGTGTTGGAATTTCGAATCTTAGCTACGACGTTGCCAATTTGATGCGAATTGGGATTCGTGACCGGGTCCCACTCTGCTTTGCTGTCGCATTTGCGACATTTCGACAAGCCGATTGGGCAGTAGGTCTGCTCCTGCTCTGCGCCGCAGGTGGACGAGGCGTGCAGATTGCTGACGCGACCAATTAACAGGTCGCCTACAGACGGGAACAGGATGCTCTGACTGGCCTGTCCTGGAAAACGTACCGATTAAACAAAATTAGTAATGAGCAATTCCGCAGTGATTATTGTTGGATTTGGAAACGGAGGCCAAAACTGCGTGAAATTTTGTTTGTAGCCAAACTCTAAGCTTCAATTATAGCAGCATTGTAACAATTTGATGCTGCAACCATTTAGTGAGTGCGCCAAAATTAGGTCAGTAAACAGGGTCCAGGGTTTTATAGAAAGCAAACTGTTACAGGCCGTCCATCAGATTTATTAGAGCATAATATTGAATGCATTGTGATTTACACAATACATGGATGGAGGCATAAATTCCAAGCGCGTACACACTGCGCCATTGCTCGACAAGTCCAGGGCAGATTTTCGGGTCACTATAGCCTCCAAATTAATGTGACGTGAGGGTCGAACTGACCGGGACTCTAGCGTGAGAGTCAAGCCCGTTAACCACCGAACTAATTATTGATCCCTACGCACATGTAGATGAAAGGGTATCTGCGATTTTAAAAAGCTTGCCACCACAAGCTCCACATACTCCATAGCTATGAAAACTATATGGTGGGAATTATATTGCTTAAGTAAATTTGACTCTTTCAGCTTACCCAACGAGCTGTTGTACTGGCCGAGACACAGCTCTGGCACGCTGCAGTACGCAGCAAATAAAAAAACCGCTAGCCGGATTGTCATCTCATGCGGCTAAAGTTGTAGTTTGTCTCTAATAATTAGTAGGGTGAATATGGCTGGCGGCTCCAAAATGAAACGATGAAGATAGCTATAAGGAGAGAGGAAAGGATGAAAAATGAAGGAGGACCAAGATGGTTGGGAAGGATTTTCTTTCGGCCTAAATAGTCGGAGGCTGGTTGGGGCTGCGGCTCGGGCAGATGGTGGGTGACAAAGCGTTCAAAGACGGGCCATTGCTTGGCGCACACGCTGCACACACTTGCCTCATCTGGACTGCCAGACCCCAGTACCCTACCTCATCCCCAATCCCATCGAGGCTCTCTCTACAGACAAAAGCAACAGGCCCATATAGGCTAAGGCTACAACCCCTTACCACGGACCTCGTTTCCTGCTAGCCCCTGTCCGCCTTGCCTGAATGCGCAGGGAGGTAAGAGAGAAAAGACCGCTGTGGTTCGCCGACCCAGCCCTTCCCCAGGCCCCCACCGCCCATATTGCAGTCTAGTTCGGATCAATACTGCAGAAGGAAGAGGGTGCGTCAGATGCTGAAATCTGGTATGTACGTCTTGTGGCGTTCTACAAACCAGCGATCTGGAGAGGTAGTTCGATTTTTTAATATATCATGAGCTGCGATATTATCAGGTTTCATGGGTTGGTCATAAAATGAAACAAATAGAAGTACATTTTTGTCTCTGTTTCCTTTTATTTTTTACTTTGGTTCGTCATCTTTATTGACTTTAACACTAGTCCCCGAACATCCAGACATTGCATTTAGAGCTCCATTCGATCGGCCAACTCCCCAACGCTGCATTGATGCCCAGACAACGGATATTCCTGTTGGAAAGGGGCTGTACGCTTCACCAGCCGAACTTTAATAGCTAGATGTACATGTACAAACTTTTGTGCTCATGATATACAAACTGGTGTTCATCTTTATGTCGTTTTTGTCTTGCTTTAAAAAACTACATTACATGTAGGACCCTGTAGAGATTGATAGTACGACTTAATCTGTTAAAATCTTTAGCATGTTAAAGAGATGATGGTTGTGACAACCGGCAAGGCACACTGTAATGCAGCAAAATATATTTTGGACCTACATGTAGCAGTATACGGGCTCATACTATTTGGTCGCTGCAGTAGTTTCTTCTCGTTAGATTTTAGCTAGTAGTAATAGCATATCTAGCTGCATGACAATTAAAGGCCTAATTGACTCCTAATTTCTACTTTATGAGATATCAGACTTTCAGCATCAGCACTAATTTGATGGCACGTCCCCTATTACTGCCAGTAGAAATAGAAATTTCTTCTTCCCTTTTTATTATCGGATCTTTTCAATATATTTACCTTTCCTCTCTCCTATCTTCGCTTCTTCCTATCCTTTGTCTCCCCTACTAATTACCTTCGCTACTTTTATGTTTTTCTTCTTTTTCATCGGGATTGTATACCAGCATACTTTTTTCGGATCATGATCATATAAATCACCAGATTGTCAAGGTATTAGACGGACACCTGGCATGCATGCCTGTGGGTATACAGGTTCCTGATGGTCTGGGAGAATTTCTCATTTGTCAATCACATAATAATTTGGCACGTGTGACGATATATTTTGACAGCTGTGAACTTTGCCCCTACACTAAAAGTACATGTATATTCGTTTTAATCCTACAATCATCTCGCGGATTTGGCAAAATCACCTCTCCTCTTCATCCCCGATCTAATGCATATTTCATGTTAATTTTGGACTTGAAATTGCTAAAACTCATAAATAAATTTATATAAATAAAATTGGATGATTTATGGCCGCACCTATATCGCTTTTTGAGGATTCCCCAGGGACCTGTAGGATCTCTCGGCTTTTCAGGTCGTGGTAGCTAAATGCTTCAGCCGATCAGAAAATTAGACAGGGCGTTTTAACAAATCGGCTCAGCCAATCAAAATCGATGTGTTCTAATTGTAACAAATCCCAACCCAAGCTACGAGCATAATTGGTTCCAAACAGTATTCAGTCAACCAACCATTTTGAATCAGAATTCAAGTCAGTCATGTACTTTATTGCTAACTTAGGCATCAAAGCGGCTTATATATCTACATGTATGTAAGCTAGAACCCACCAGCTACATGTAAGGGTCTCAGAGCTAGGGCTAATATATTAGTTTATAGTCACATTTTATGGCCAGAATCAATCGCATGCATAGGAATTTGATAATGTAGTACATATATGTGTATATTTCACGAACCTATAGTCTTGCAGCCTAGCAACAAGAAGAACCCCTCTGCAAAAATATGCTATCCAGTCCGAGTACCGTCCCTTTTCGGCTGACTTCGAGATTCAACTAAAAGACACCAGTTGGCACATCAGTTCAGAGCCTCTCCTTGAGTCGTGGTAACCCGATTCGAGAGAGAGCCGAGCGGCAGGTTTGGTGAGCCAGTTTTTGCATGAGTTGGTGGCCAGCTGATTAGCTTAATCTACGGATTAGCTGTTTTTGCCTTTAAAATTCTCCTGCTTGTCTCTCGCTGTATACTTTCTTAGGTAATAGGAGCTACATGTAGCTCATGTTCGGCACATCTAAATTATGATATATTCAGATTTGCAGATGTGCAAGCCGCGCCTAAGAGTAAGACACATAAAAAGACAGTGGCCTTGTCCGATAAATCGTGATCAACTTGCTAACGACTCTTAATTTTATACTTTTTTATTTTTAACGCAAGTTACTGCTTTACTATTAATTAAATTTTTTTAATAATTATCAAAGAAAGTATATTCTATTCTCAGAAGTTGCATTTTTTGTTTTGATTAAACTATAGATAAAATGTTTCAAAGTCAAAAACTTCCAATTGCAGGAACTCGTAAAAGCTGTGTGAGAGAGAGTATTGAGAATGCGAGCGACATTTTTGCATGACGTCACATTTGACATGTACAGTTTGTAACTTAGAGTGGGAGAACCACGTATATAAGTTCGTGTATTTTTCATAGGATCTATTTTACCTTTTTTGAAGGCCGTAGAGGTTGTCCTGTCCCAAGAGTAATTGTGGAATCGAAGCAGTGCATTATCTTAATCTTATCAATGCCGAAAATTAATAAAATCTGCTAAAGTTCCTTATTTTATTTTGCTTGCAATTTACTATAGGCCCAGATAGGCTCTCTAGTAGGCCTACTAAAGATCTAGGACTAATCCATTTTATATCATATTTATTTTTTTGAATTTATTCAGATATATCTCATGTGCCATCCCATCTGCCATGTCCATGGCGGCAAACTGTTATTGTTTAAGATCAAACTTTTATCGAAATTTATGATGACTAAAACCTATATTAGTTCATATTGAAAACAGTATATCATTTTGGCAATCTTTTAGTTTTGCCCATTTGATTATTTTTCAACTTGCGACTATTGCAGCTTTAATTTAATTAACATTTTAATAATGTTGTAAACCTTTAAGTTAAGAGGCAAAACTTATTATATTATATTTATTATTTAACTTTTTTATTTTATTATATTTGCAATTTGGCAGACTTTTACATATAGACACAGCTGTAGACATGAATTTTATGCTTAAACTATTGTATAATTAACTTAACATTGGTAAAAGTTGGCATGACTAAGCTTGGCACAAAATCAAATTAAAAAATATCTATCTAGATATATTATTTATGCTTTTTACCACATCAATAGCTTGATATATAACTTGGTATAAAATCAAATTAAATGTTCAAAATTAGAAAATCATCCATTTTTGTTGCCTTTTTCATAATGAAATTAATATTTTTTTTATATTTAATCATTTGCAACATATTTGATACTTAGTGGGCTAATTTAGCAATTCAACTATTTGGCTATTGAAAAAAATTAAACTTTGCAATCAGTCAATCTATAGTCCAGTTTGTTGTTTATATTAGAAACTTCTAGTCTTGAATTAGCCTTGATATAAATGATCTAATAAAAAAAGAGATAGCAGTATATTTGTTTTTTATTGTATTAGGCACTATAGAAAACTATTTTCAAATGATTCATTTTCCATTTTTTACCAAAACAGGCCTAGTAAAAGTCTTTCATAAGTTCAAACAAACTATTGTAATCATTTTTAGATATAATTATAAGATTCTAGTTATATACAAGTAAAATAGTACCAATTTTGCACACAAGTAATAGCTTTAATTGTACTAGACATTCATACATGCGCAACACTTGGCCGATCTAGCTGATTGGCAAGGGCCCAGCCATGATAAGTTGAAAAAATATACACCAAAATAGATATAAAAACTAATTAGATGACGAAGCATTTAGCCTTGATAAAAGAGTTATAGTTACTCCTGCCGTTTACCCAAAAGTTTTTTTAGGAAGTTGCAAGGCTGGTGTAATTCAGGGGGTTGCGCATGGATGTCTAGCATAGTAGTAAATGTTTTATGATGATATAATATCTAATTAGATAATGCAACATATAATATAAAAGCTATGTTTATAAACAAGCAATCATATTTTCAATTTATTGCATGCAATATGGTTAATACTACAAGACACTGACAGCTGATTCCATTTTTTGAGAACTTCTTTGAGTTTGCACTTTTCATGGACACTGGCAATGGAGAGGACAGCATGTCCTTTCTGCTTGATCTAATATCCTCAGACGCTGGCAATGTGCAGCAGCATCAGGATGAGCCAATGATGGATGCAGCATCTGGCGCTGGTCATTTGCAGCAGCACCAGAGCACCGCGCTTGAAGACATTGAGCCGTCTTATGATTTGTTCCAATTCCCCACTTCTGTAGCCAATGACAGCAATGGCACTGCTACTTCCGCTAGCATACTGTGGCAACAGCTCACCATGCCGCAACCGCAGGAGCCTTCACTGACATCTAACACCAGCAACTCGGCCTTCCAACAGTACCGCAGTCACTCCAGCTGCTCAAGCTACTCAAACTTCTCCAGCTCGGTGCCATCCGTAGCCTCAACTCCTTCGCTACTGAGCGGCTTCAGCACTCCGGCGCACCCGCGGGAATGGACAGCCCGCCGACTGTCTATGGCGCCTCCTCCGCCGCCGCCGTGCGCGCCGACGCCACAGCCGCCGCCGCCGTTCCGATCGATCCTGACGAGCGCAGGCGGCGCTACGCTGACGTGAACAGTCTGTCCCGACAGGAGTTGTTCGACACACTCAATCGTCGCCTGAGGCGGGTTGGCAGTTCCAGCGGCGGTGGCTTCGGCGACGGCGTCTCGTCGCCTTCGGACACGTCGGATTCGCCGCGATGGCAGCAGCAGCAGCAGCATCATCATCATCACAGCGGCGGCAGTGGCGGTGCAACATCGTCCAGCTCGTCAGCTGCCGGCTTCTCCGTTGGCGGCGCTGCCTCAGGCGCTGCGGCAGCCGTTTCCGTCGCCGACAATCCCGACGTTGTTGGCCTGTCCGCCGCTGTCGGCGTCGGCGTCCACCTGAAAGACGAGCCAGCGACGCCGCCCTCAACGCCGTCGCGGCTGCCGCGTCACCAGCGAGAGCCGCATAAAAAGGCTGAGAAGAAGCGCGTTGAAAAAATTCGTCAGAGACTCGACCAGCTGCGTGAGCTGTGCGGCATCGGCGGCGGCGGCGGCGCAGCTGATCGGTCAGAAGCGAAACTGCTGACTCGAGTGCTGGGCTGCATTCGGGAGCTTCAGTTGGCTAACAGGCGATCCGCTGATGAAGCTAATGCGCTTCAGGTAACTGAACTCGTAATAACTTGAGTGCTCTCACTTTGAATATCTCTTACTTTGAGAGATTAGATTCCTACATTCATATCTTGTTACTGTTCAGTAGGCAGTCTGTTGTAGTGTGTTTATCGACCTGAGTCATTGAACTCTGGTGTGTTTTTCGGCGTGGCTCGTTAAACTCGGAGTGTGTTTATCGGCCTGACTCATTAAACTCTGAGTGTGTTTATCGGCCTGACTCATTAAACTATGAGTGTGTTTATCGGCCTGACTCATTAAACTCGGAGTGTGTTTATCGGATTTGCGCATCAAATTTGGAGTGTGTTTATCGGCCTCTGTCGTTAAACTCGAGTGTGTTTATCTGCTCGACTCATTAAACTCAGAGTGTGTTTATCGGCTTTCCGCATTTAACTTGGAGTGTGTTTATCTGCTTGACTCGTTAAACTCGGAGTGTGTTTAGCGACAATCAAATCTGTCTAATGCAGCATATCAAAATCTCTACAGCTTAATCCGCCCCTCCCCAGGCTCGTCTTTCGGAGCTCGAATCCGAGCAGAAGACCCTTCTCGAAGCCCTTGACGACGAGGCCGCTGCGGATCATAAAGTTGACGCGGATGGCGACTCCGCTATTGAAGACTTCAGCGGCGTCAAGTTTGAATCGGGCGATGAGGCTGGCACACCGTCCGAGGACTGCGAGATGACTTCGGAGACTACCATTACTCACGACTGCAGGTAATCTTGCGGATTGGGGTAACAGGTGTTCTAATGGCTTTTTCTTGAAACTTTTTAAAAGCCATTATTTCGCACTTGCCCTTTGACATCCTGTCCTCAAGTCCCTTTGACATCCTGTCATCATGTCCCTTTGACATCCTGTCCTCATGTCCCTTTGACATCCTGTCCTCAAGTCCCTTTAACATCCTGTCATCAAGTCCCTTTGACATCCTGTCATCAAGTCCCTTTGACATCTGTCCTCATGTCCCTTTGACATCCTGTCATCAAGTCCTTTGACATCCTGTCATCAAGACCCTTTGACATCCTGTCATCAAGTCCCTTTGATATCCTGTCATCAAGTCCCTTTGACATCCTGTCCTCAAGTCCCTTTGACATCCTGTCCTCAAGTCCCTTTGACATCCTGTCCTCATGTCCCTTTGACATCCTGTCCTCAAGTCCCTTTGACATCCTGTCCTCAAGTCCCTTTGACATCCTGTCCTAATGTCCCTTTGACATCCTGTCCTCATGTCCCTTTGACATCCTGTCCTCAAGTCCCTTTGACATCCTGTCCTCAAGTCCTTTGACATCCTGTCCTCATGTCCCTTTGACATCCTGTCATCAAGTCCCTTTGACATCCTGTCATCAAGTCCCTTTGACATCCTGTCCTCAAGTCCCTTTGACATCCTGTCATCAAGTCCCTTTGACATCCTGTCCTCAAGTCCCTTTGACATCCTGTCCTCAAGTCCCTTTGACATCCTGTCCTCAAGTCCCTTTGACATCCTGTCATCAAGTCCCTTTGACATCCTGTCATCAAGTCCCTTTGACATCTGTCCTCATGTCCCTTTGACATCCTGTCATCAAGTCCCTTTGACATCCTGTCATCAAGACCCTTTGACATCCTGTCATCGAGTCCCTTTGATATCCTGTCATCAAGTCCCTTTGACATCCTGTCATCAAGTCCCTTTGACATCCTGTCCTCAAGTCCCTTTGACATCCTGTCCTCATGTCCCTTTGACATCCTGTCCTCAAGTCCTTTTGACATCCTGTCCTCAAGTCCCTTTGACATCCTGTCCTCATGTCCCTTTGACATCCTGTCCTCAAGTCCCTTTGACATCCTGTCCTCAAGTCTCTTTGACATCCTGTCCTCAAGTCCCTTTGACATCCTGTCCTCATGTCCCTTTGACATCCTGTCCTCAAGTCCCTTTGACATCCTGTCCTCATGTCCTTTGACATCCTGTCATCAAGTCCCTTTGACATCCTGTCATCAAGTCCCTTTGACATCCTGTCCTCAAGTCCCTTTGACATCCTGTCCTCAAGTCCCTTTGACATCCTGTCCTCAAGTCCCTTTGACATCCTGTCATCAAGTCCCTTTGACATCCTGTCCTCATGTCCCTTTGACATCCTGTCCTCAAGTCCCTTTGACATCCTGTCCTCATGTCCCTTTGGCATCCTGTCCTCATGTCCCTTTGACATCCTGTCCTCAAGTCCCTTTGACATCCTGTCCTCAAGTCCCTGTGACATCCTGTCCTTTGGTCCATTTTACTTAAACTTCCCTGAAAGTGTATTGTTTGAGGTCGAAGTGAACCTAAAAT